>APFE031577783.1:0-103762 GCA_000404065.3 Pinus taeda
AGTCCGGTAGGGCTAAGACTGGGGTGGTACACATGGCGTTTTTTAGCGCGGTAAATGCCTGTTGTGCTTCCTCGGTCCAGAAGAAGGAATTTTTCTTGAGGAGTTGAGTGACTGGTTTCGCTATGCGACCATAGTTGCGGACAAATTTTCGATAATAGCCTATGAGACCCAAAAATCCTCTCAAGCTCTTCAATGTCTTCGGTTGAGGCCATTCTTGCATTGCCTGGATCTTTTTGGGGTCCACCTTGACACCTTCACGTCCCACAATGTGGCCCAAATACTCAACTTCTTCCATACCAAACTCACACTTAGACATCTTGACAAATAATTTATGCTTGCGGAGCAGTTGCAATAGTAGATCTACATGCTGAAATGTGCGGCCCAAGTGCAACTATAGATGAGGATGTCATCGAAGAAGACAAGGACAAATTTCCTGAGATATGGTTTGAGAAGGTGGTTCATAAGGCTCTGAAAAGTAGATGGGGAATTACAAAGACCGAATGGCATGGCTAGGAACTCATAATGGCCTTCATGAGTTCGGAAAGTAGTCTTTGGAATGTCGACTTTCTTCATGCAAATTTGGTGGTAGCCTGAGCGAAGATCCAGGTTAGTGAAGAATTGAGCCCCATTGAGTTCATCCAGCAAATCATCAACCACCAGGATGGGAAATTTATCTTTGACTATCAACTTATTGAGGGCCTTGAAGTCTGGACACATCCGCCATTCCCCATCTTTCTTGAGCACCATGACCATCGGTGATGAATAAGGAATAATATTGGGACGAATGACACTTGCTTCCAAAAGTTCCTTGATTATTTTTTCTATTTCATTCTTTTGGGTGAATGGATATCTATATGGGCGCACATTTGGGCGTTGGGCCCCTGGAACCAAGGTGATGCTATGATCATGTTCCCCTCTCGAGGGTGGAAGCTCATGAGGCTTGTCAAAGACCGGCAGATGTTTATTTAAAATTTGTTGCATCTCAGAATGAATCGGCAGAGACTTGCTTTTGACTACCTAGATGGCATTAAATTGAGCTACAACTCCATGATGGACCTTTTTAGCAATTTTTCCATCCTATGCTAGTTGATGATAGAGGGAGATCCTACCTGGTGTCCACGAGGGTATGTGTGGAGTTGTTCTGCTTAAAACTCATATATAACTCCTGGAAATCCATTGTGATTGGCCCAAGAGTGCGAAGCCATTCAACACCAAGGACAATGTCGCACCCTCCCATATGTATGGCAAACATGTGGGTCTTCAACTGATAATCCCCCATTTGAAGTTTGACATTTTCACAGTGGTCTTCACATTTCATTGTGCCCCCATCTGCAATTTGGACTTGGAAGTTAGAAACTGCTCGTACAAAAAAATACACTGCTTCCGTGACTTTTTGATGGATGAAATTATGTGTACTTCCACTATCAATCAAGACTGCTACTGGGCGATGTTTAATAAAACCTCTGATTTTGAGAGTTTAAGGTGAAGAAATCCCTGCCAAAGCATGCAGTGAAATAACTGGTTCGTCAGGGACATTGTCCTTTTGGTTGTCCTCTTCTACCGCCTCAGGTTCCTCAAGTGGTGGATCTTCCTCTGATGAGCTGTAATCAGTGGCATCAATTTGAAAAAAAATGGGCTCCTTGCATTTATGACCTAGGGAGTATTTTTCATCACAGTAGTAACATAATCCTTGCTTTCTTCTTTCGGCCATTTCTGCAGGTGACACCTTTTGAACCTTAAGTGTTTGAGTTGTGCTGTGAGCCTATGGGGGGCGACCCTTGGCGGTGAAATTTGGGCAAATGGACTGGGCCACTAATGCACATTCCACGTTACAAGCTACCTTCCAAGCCTCCATTCATGTGGGATGGTGGTGCAGTCAGACGTGGACTTGTATGGCCTCTTTAAGACCGTTGATAAAACATTCTGTGTAGAACGCATATGAGAGATCCCTAGTGCGGAAAGCTAAGGCTTCAAAGGCTGTAACATATTCATCCACTATGCTAGTCTATTAGAGCTTAGTAAGACGACCCAAAAATGAAGATTCCTAGTCAAAATGCTCTGTAAGAGATTTTTTGAAGGTGGCCCAAGTCACAAAACTTCCATTGCAACATTGATGCCATTCCCACCATTGCCACCTTTCATTATCCAAGTACATGCTCCCCACCATAAGCTGAGTCTCATTATCTAAGATGTTATTTAGATTGAAATATTGCTTCATTTGTGCTATCCATGCAGCCGGGTGAGAACCATCAAATTTATGCATATCCAGCTTGGGAGTCCACGGATGGGATTGTTGGTGGGTGCCCCAGAGGTGGAGAGAGTGGCTAGACTCAGCCGCATTGTGTCCATTGCCAATATATGCCTCCTCACAGGCTTCCTCATTTCCCTTAGAGATTATGATAGCTAGTTTGTCAAGCTGACCTTGGATGGATTGCAAGGATTGTTCAAGTTTGTCCATCCTCTCATTGGCCATAGCTTGGGCTCTAGTTGCTACCATGCACCGACCCGATGTACTTGAAATTTGGGACCGCCTGAATTTCTTTTTCACGTAACAATTGAATGGTACCACCATGCTCATCTCGTCGTCCTAATTCTGATGGGCTAGATTACCAATAAGCACCCCGGGGGTCACAGAGAAAACTCCTAATGGATTTTTACTCCTTGCTTAGGAATACTGCAGTAGCCGAATCCTCAAAATGTTAATGCTGCCAAAAGTCCTGCAAAAAGCACACCCTCGTATAGGAACCCCACACAACTACTCAGGTTTGGTGGATCTGAGAGATCTGAATGGAGGATCAGATAGCTCTGATCAGCGGAACATAGTGTGGTTGTGGATCTGCTGGATCTAGTAGATCGGACTGGCTGGTCTGCTAACTCGAAACTGCGGGATCAACATCTACTGCTGCTGTAAACCCCTTGCGATATCTGATCTAGCAAAGATTATGCGTGATCCCAAGATAGAAAAGGGAACTATGGTCTCGAGGAGTGTCAGCTTCTACAGATCGCAATATACACAAGGGTTTCACAGTAGTACTCGGCCCAATGTTTCAGGGCTCTAACTAAGGAGAATCAATTGTACCCTTAGCCGTACAACCCGACTACCCTATTGTACGAGTGAGTAATCTCTCCCAGTGTTGTTCTGGATGTACTATAACAGCAAGACGACCGATGATTTATCTATGGCAAGGTTTTAAAGGAGCTAGGGGGCTTCTGATATACCCAAAAGGTACTTGGAAGACAATCTGTACGCGGTTCTATCTAATGCGCTACTACTTGAAGGGGTACCCACAGGGGTTACAAGGGAGTCGAACAAGCATGACCACCTCTTGTATTTTCTGCGTGCATGCCTCCCCAAATCCACAGATTTATGCACTCAATGACAGATCCCGTGGCTTAAAGACGTCGGAACATGTCTCTATCCAAATTTTTTTTTCTAAGAAATGGAGATCCCACTGGCCCTGGAAAGTGCTTTGATACTGCTTGTTATGCTCTTAACTTGCAAGACAATACCAGAATACCAAATATGCACGAAATATAGCCAGAACATATAATAGCGAGTAACAACAACAAGTAAATTATTACTCAGAAAGAAATGTTCACTTGCCTCTTCAAGGGGGCAACCTCCAATAGAGCAGATCTCGATGACAAAATAAGACACGATGCTCCTTGCAGGGAGTCTCTATCCTTTATATATGACTCACACATGAAATACCATGGATCAATACCATTGGTTTTATTAATACCATCTATCTAATACCATGGCCCATTTGCAAATAACTATGGTCCCATCATTAATTTCGGGTTAACCACTTACAATTATTAATATGGGCTTTATTGACTCTTTATTATGACTCGATCCCACTACATAAATAAGGGGGTTAGGTTGGGACCCTAACACATGATCTTATCTATCATCACATTGCCCTTTATGTCCATGATCATATCCATCATTAGGCTGCCCTCATACATCAGCATGTAGTCTCATTGCTGATCATGCTACCCTTTACTTCATCATGCAGTCCCATTACGGACTATGCTCATATACGTATATATGATGAGATCATTTTGAGATCATGATCTTAGACACTAATCCATGCCAAGGCTTAATCTTTTTGACTTGGTGATCATTGATTCTTTCATCATGCTAAGGCTATTATGATCCTTATCATCTTGACTTCCTCAAAGATACTTATTCATGAGAAGCTCTTGATCAACACTGAAACCTACTTCATCATTGTGATTATGCCGAGGCAGTGACATATACATATGTGAGACTAAGATGACACCCAACGTAATTTTCATTGTGGAATCTGAGTTATTGTGGTTTATTACATCTAAACTACCACAGGGATACCACTGAGATCTATACACATAGATTGTGGCTACAGCAGTGTTGAAAAATGGCAACAAGAAATTGCTAAAAATAGCAGTTTGGGTACTAGTGCTGGATTGGGCAACAGGGAATGAAAAATGGAAGTGCTAAAAATAGAAGTTCTATTTTTAACAGTTCAGTGTGGATTCGTATTTTAGTCAGTCCCTGGACTAGAAATAGGAAGTAAAATTCGAATTTGATATCAACAGTAGTTTCTAAATTAATTAATTAATTTAGTTTGATTTAATTAGTTAAGGAATTATGAACTTGAAGTATATGTGTGGGCATGCAACAGTTTCTCCTTTAATTGAGGGATGTAACCATGAGTTAAAGGATGAGGATGAGTTGTAATTATTTGGCTTAGTTAACTGAGTCAAGTCCACTTAGATTAATTTAACAAGTTGTTAAATTAATGAGATTCAGTTTGTTAATTCTTGCATGCATGTAACAACTGGTATTTTCAGATAACTGAAGATTCACTCATGGATAACTCATGCATGTCAATTCAAGCAAAGATCCAGTTGAGATTAGATGAAGGGACAATGCACTATGAGTTACTAGGATATTCCTTGGTGAATATTCCTTGCATGCAGAAGGAATATTATTCCTTATGGATTGCACAGTTGGACTTGATTTTACAGTAGGTATGATGTGGCCAATTCACACATGTTATGACATTGGACCCCAATCAAAACTGTGTAAGGAAATAGGAGCTTGGAGGAGTTGTGCAGCCTATATATACAGGCCTAGGTAGTCCATGAGCTACATCATTAGCGTATATAGAGAGCAGGATAGCTTTTGAGCTGATTCTTTTTGTATGTTGTTGAGGATTTCCACTTGATTGATAATACAAAGATGGGGTTTTAGGTTGGTGCTTTATTACTTCTCATTCTCAATTATATCTATTCATGCTTGATGTTACTCATGTTCAATTAAGCTTCCACTAAGTTTATGGTAGATGTAGATCTAGTATTATGCTTCAGTACATTGCATATATCAGTTAGATCTGCAGGTCAAATTTCTACATGATATCAGTGAGCTAGCTGATTTGTATAGAAAATTCTATAAGAAGTTGCTTCCTATGGTGCACTACAACAATTCCTTCCTATGGCCTAATTACCTTTATCACAAAGGCTACCCCCAAGTTCCTCATTCACTGCGGCTACTTTGGTTATAAGTGAGTTTTTTCATACCTGTATAGCGTATAATTAAACTTGTATAACATATACTCAAACTTCACATGGAATGGTAGAGAGGAGTGCGAGGTTCAAATGTGTGAACAGGTCTTGTTGACTTGACCCATTGACTGCATTTAGATCTTCATAATCCTGCATCTCGTCTTCCATACTGTACTGCAGTTATGACAACAGCTTCTTCATTGACTGTGTGGGATTTTGACCATGGTGCCATCGTTACCCGTAGCGCAGCTTTATTACCAGAGTTCTGACATTCATCCTATAGCCCCTATTTATTTCAGAGGCATCCAAGATCCCAAAGATGTCTAAATTGTATACGAATGAATGTCTCCATGACTGCGCATAGGGTGTCCATGAACAGCGTATAAGGTCCAACGTATAATGTCTTTGTTTGCATCCTCATAAGCCTTCGAATAGATCTTCATGACATGTGTTGGATTAGGGCATCACATAACTATAATATAGGGCTGCGTTTACTACCTTCTCCTTCAAGACTCGTAGCCCATTGTATTACTCTTGGTGTCTCTCTCCTACTCCAAAAACCCAAGACATGGAGAGGAGGAGATCACCTCAAGAATGTATTGCAAATGACATCAAAACTCTTCTATTTATATAAAAAATGTATAGGTTTAATAGACATGACATTTGGGCTTCTTGAGCCTACATATGTTTTTGGTCGACTTGATAATCATTTCATAATCAAAATAAATTCATATCTCCATAAATACTTATCGGAATTGGATGATCTTTAGATCAATCCTACACCTCTCTATGATAGGGATCCAATAAAAATATCAGCTGCCATAAATAAGCTGAATCACATGGAGTTTGGCCCTAGTTTCCAATTTTGACTCTCCCTCTCAACTAGGTAGAACTCCATCTACTGATCCATATGTCCAACTATATTATCCTTGCCATTAATGATCTGCACCTTCCCTGCTCAACTCTGCTCAGCTTTGCCCAACTCTACTAAGCTTTTCTAGCTCTTCTTAGCTCTGCTTAGCTCTGTTGGCTCCCCTCTACTCTGCTCAGCTCTGCCCTACTAGCTCTGCTCTTCTTTGCTCAACTTAGCTTTGCTGAACCATGAAGAAGAAGAATTGATCGAGAATGTCTCATACCATTCTCCACTAACCCGAAGTCAGCCTCAAAGTGCGTACCACTAGTCCCAAACCAGTCTCTACCGACCCAAAGTCAGCGTCATAGTGGGTACTACTCCTACTACTAGTCCCAGACCAGTATCATCAGTCTCAGAGAGTGTACCACTTGTCCCAGACCAGTCTCAACCGACCTGAAGTCAGCGTCATAGCATGTACCACTCTCACTGGTCCCAGACCAGTCTTCCACTGACCCTAAGTTAGTCTCAGAGTATGTACCACTGGTCCTAGACCAATCTCAACCGACCTGAAGTCAGTGTCATAGTAGGTACAACTCCTACCACTGGTCCCAGACCAATATCATTGATCCCATATCAATGAAGGTCATCCTATCATAGGGAGTATGATAGATACAATGGTGTGTCCATCGGTACTACTATGGTTCCTATCCTCATTTCCATTCTCATTGATCAGATGAGAGGTACTTCCCATGAGTCCCAGACTGCATGGGTAGGATGCCTTGACAGGAGAACTTAATCAATCACTTCCTCACAAGAGAACTAATCATCCTACTACACAATCATCATGGGGAACACATCATCCAGACCTCACAGGAGAACTAATCATCCTGCTACACAATTGTCATGGAGAATACATCATCCAGACCTCACAAGAGAACTAATCATCCTTCTACATAGGAGAGTGATTCATCAGGTCCCACAAGAGAGGGAATCATATTGTTCCATAAGAGAGGGAATCATCTTGTCCACAAGAGAGTGAATCATCCTCTCCATAGGAAAGTGAATCATCCTATCCCACAAGAGAGAAAATCATCTTGTCCACAGTGCACACCACCAGGGTAGGGTGAGTCACCCTGTGGTCGTATGTTGCTCTAGTAAGAACCGCAAGACCCCAGATCTCAATGTATGCAACATGCAGGACCCTTTTACAAGGGTCTTTCGACGACACCAAGTCATTTAGGATAATCACAAATTTGATCTTTCCTAGGGGCTCTGACAAAGTGTAGAAACCTGTACATCATCTTAGTGAGATGGCGCCTCCTTGCTCATTGACTTACCATATCCCAAATAAGACAGTATCTAATGTCTATCTGTTGGAGCAATCAGTGAATACAGGATTCCTCAATAATTGAATCCCACCTCTGGTTGTCATAGAGAATCACAATGGTATTCATCATGTGTACCCACTGAAGAGTTTCCACAACCAGGCAACTTCATACGAGGTCATACTGGTAGTTATGTATCTGGTCTCGGTGGTACTTATAACAACTAGCTTCTATTTCCTGCTCATCCATTATATCGAAGCAGAATCCAAAGAGAACAAGCACTAAAAAAGTGTTGTGGTGATCCTCCACACTACCTGCCCAGTCAACATTCAAATAATCATGCATTTTTCATATTTCCGACAGTGTATATCAATCCATGAGATATTGTGCCATGAAGATATCTCAAAAGATTCATGGCACCAATCCAGTGAGGCTCAACCAAATATGAGCTCACCATGCTAGCTGCAAAACATATGTCTGGAATCCAACTCTCTCTTACATCTGAAAATGAGAGGGTCTACACCTCTCAGAAATAGGTCGTCCTTATGAGGTGCCAGTATGAGAGGTCTATCATCCACAACCTTTGGGTAATGGTTTGGATCGGTTTCACTCCTAGTGAATCTCAGCTTCATCAAACAGTTGTCAATCCTCTCATACTACTCACGAGGTGTTTTGCTTCAAGCCATAGGGGGCTTTCATCCACCTGTATACATGAGATTCCCATTCATGAATCTTAAACTCCATGGGTTGTTCTAGACCTATGGACCTGCTACATGAGGGGAATGGTCACCTTGTAAGATTTTCCTTCAGTACATCTCAAACATGTACCTTCATGCTCTTTTTGAATTCAGGCATCTCGGTCCCCATTTGACTCACAGACCTTTAGTGCTGAGTCAATGGACATGGTCCCCAGTGGACTTGATACAATCCAAAACTCTAAAAAATCTTTGAAAAATCTATTTTCAAACACATACCTTTCCATTGATGAGTGCCACCTTGAAACCTTAAACTTCCATTTCCGAGATGGACACTAGGTTCTTCTTACGATCAGGTACATAAAAGAGATTCTGGGTTTCCTTGCTTTCTTTCAAGCGACAGCCGTATCCTTGAAGACCTGCTTATCTGCCATTTGGAAACTCCACATAAGGGCCGAAATTATTGTAACCAAGGTATCTGCCTTTCCTTCCATCCTTACATCCAAACTTCCCAATGAAGTGATCTTCAGGTAGGCCACCAGAAATTTCCGCTGCACTAGTCTGATAATATTCTCTGCTTCGACTTCACCCTGGGTGAATTATGAGGAACCCATTGATCCTTTTGTCTTGTTCCAATTGTCTTTGGTGATTTCTCTTTCACTCTTGCTTGGGAATTGTCTTCACATCAGCTCTGATACCATGTTAATTTTAGGTATGTTCTATGCTAGAGCAATTTATTTAAATTTTCACAGTTAGCAATCATATCATCAAATATAGATAGAACATAAAAATAAATTGCAGAAGATAATCCAAGACAAGATGACACAATATGTAGCACTAGCCAAGGACAAACCCCAATGTGGGGAAACCCTTGATCAATTCTTCTTTTATGTTCTTCCAAGTCCAGTAGAGAGAGAGAGAGAGAGAGATAGTACATTTACAACAGAAGTCAACACTTTGACTTATCTAGATCTGGCATAGATCATTTCGTATAATGATGAGATTAGTTGAAGACATTATGATTCAACTGATTCTCCAAGGTGACTCCTTCACCTATCATCATGTTACATCTGGTTCTCATGTTGTACCACTGCATACTACACCATGTTGCACTAATCATGATTATCATCATGCTTCCTGTCCCTTCCAAGGCGTCATTTGGCCCTCGCACACCTTCGCGGTATCCTCCTATGTTGTTGTTATTGCTGCAACCTTTTCTTGCTCAGTTTCTTTCTGTGCAACATCCAGTGCCACCTGCACTTCTGCTGCTGGTGCTTCCTTCCTTCGCTTTTCAACCAATTGTGTGATGCGCAACTTGGCCTCGTCTTTCTTTCTTTGTGTCACCTACTTCTCGATCTCTGCGGCGTCTGGGACGTGCCACTTCGATGGCCATGCCTCCAGTACATTAAAAATGATGTCGTTTGTATCTAAGAAGGGTAACTTTATCCAATATTTGGTCAGATCCTTGTGCACTCTGATATAAATGTTATGCATGTCTGCATTGAATTCTACAAAACTCGACAGACTCTTGTAAATAGTGGGTGACAACTGTGGCTTACGGTTGATCCCCATTCTAAGGTTCATCTCCATGAACACCCAAAATATTTTACTGTCATGGATCCTCTTAGCATTCTTTGTGACCTAGAGCGAAGTGTACTTCGCAGCCTCTGGCAGGTGCCTATCAATTATGGGAAATTGACTATCCTTAGGTAATTCTCCTACCACGAGCACTATGGATAGTAGAAGACATGCATAGTGGAACATTTTTCCCTGTTCCAAGGCTTCGCTTCAATTTTCTAAAAACTCCTTGCAGAGGAACTCAGACCAGTTAAACTAGACCCCCTCCGCGCACTACTGAGCCAGTGCTACCAAAGGCGCGAGGACTTCATCTGCACGGAACTTGCACATAACCTTTCCTACCAGGACTTGGGTCGCCATGTGAACTTCTTTCTCCTTGATGCTGGAGATGGCATAGCTCCTCTTCTTCTTTTCCAAATTGTACATTTTCTTCATGGCCTCCGCGATAGCCAAGTCACTACCCTTCCCTTCCGAGATGTCCGTGGGATCCTCCCCTTTACATGGAAGCCAGGAGATGTGGTGAATCAAGTATGCCATGATGGGGATGGGCTCCTCCTACCACAAACATCCACCATGCACCAAAAAGCGCAGCTGCCTAATGACGAAAATGGTTATTGGGGCACAGTGGACATGTGGCACCCAAAGTAGATTTAGTAGCCCCACCTTTTCCACTCCATGCAACCACTTTCGTGGCCCTAGTTCTATAACCCCTACCACAGTGTTCTGCTTAGGCTTCATAAGGTCCCTGGGCTCAAGGTGAGGGAACTTCTTGTGGTCAGCGAGGTCCTAATCTTTGAATTTCAGGCTCGACACGTGTCCTAGGTGTGTTCCCCCAAATATAATGTTGCCAGGGAGGAGCGGGATTTGGAGCAAGCTCTTGGTCTCATCCAAGTCCTTGGGCACTTTAGCCTTCCCCTTTCACAGGGGGCCATAGGTTGGCAACTTTGTCTCGGGGGGCACAGACTAAGTTTCCTCCTCCATTCCTTCATCCTCATCTTCTGTGATGATTAGGTCCTCCAGGTCTTCTTCTTCTTCATCAGTATCTATGTGGACAACTTTCCCCTTCTCCTCCATTGACAACTTGGTGTGCAGCTGGTTTCGTGGGGACACACGTACAAGAACCATTGCTTGTTTGTCCTTTTTGGCTCTTCGTGTGTGTGGTGATTTCGAGATTTCTGTCACAATCCTGGCACCTTCTGGAGCATCCCCCACAATCAGGGCCTACGTGGCCTCCCCACCGGTCATTTTGGTTATCTCCATAACATCCTCAGTTGATGCCATCGTATCTATCCACAAATCTTGCACTCGTGAACTCAGGGGCTCAATCAACGCTTAGCACAAAACGATCTGGGCTCTGCTCGATAACTTAATTCGCAAATGACCAAGTGTTTTTTGTTGGGTAGCCCTTTGTATTTTATAGTGATTTTTGAATTTCAATTCGATTATTCCCCCCAAATCTTATTCATTAATGATCCCTTGGCAGTAGATTTTCCTAAATGTTGCCCATAAATTGCATCTTAAATGCTTTTCGCCCGCTCCATTTGGCCTCAAGTCAAGCATCCCATCATGAATAGTAACTTCAATGGTCACTTTCTAGCCAACCCACGTGATAGCACTGCCCACCAGGTGCGATCGCGGACCTTGCGACTCTTTGCCTTTGTGGGTAGCTCCAACATCACGCAACTCCCAGGCATAATAGTTTACAGTCCCGTGCTCCCTTTCAATTGCCTGGGGCGTTAAGATTGTTCTTCCCTTGACTAGTCAGGTGGTCGCACCACTCGTGGAGAGTTTCATCCTATCATCCATCATGTTTCCTGGACAATACCCACCTTTTATTGTTACGGTCAGGATTGCGCATGTTACCATCTACAACGCGCTACCATGCTTAGCAATGGGCAGTCCAAGCCAAGGCATCAAACTAATCAATTCACGGCAATAGGCCTTAAACCTGTCATCATGATTGTATGCATCCTACCTTATCACCCTGATTTTTTTCCAAGAAAATATTCCTTTATCTTGTCCTCTAGCTTCTTGACTTCCGCATCCACCAAAGCACTTTTCTTCCTTAATCATATCCTTTCTTCTTCAAGTTCCTGGAGTCTGACATTTCCCTGTTGGATTTCTACTTCCAGGGTTCTGTGAACTGTCATATCTATCAGTGCTATCATGCGTGGTCTAAGTTCTCCAAGTATTATAGGGCTTACTGTGGTTGCTTCATATTCTAGCCTTGGTGGTGCCTGCACGGTTAGGTTTTTGCATGCGGTCCTATAAGCATAGAGAACTGCTGGTACGCACAAGTCCCAGTCAGTCTGTTTCACATTGTGGACCTTGTTCAACACTTCGTGTACTTTGTTAAAAGCTTTTGCGCTGATATGCCTCTATGCACTTGGCATTTCCATACTTCGTGGCCCCATTCGGAGGGGTCGTTCATGCCATTGCCTTACCCAAACCTACTTTTTGATCATGTCTCCTACCAAAATAACAGTGTGCATTCCGGCATGTTTTGCACCATATGCTTGTATCCACCTAGAAAGGTGGGCATGCGGGCTGTTTCGACCATCATACTTGTCTTTTAACAGCATCTAAGGCTTCCCAAATTATAGGCCCATCATCCTTTGGCAGTCGCGCCAATCCTCAAAACTCTTCTGGTGCGTCCCCACCACCTTGCGGGTGTAGCACACAGTACCCATTTCAGAGCATTGACACACTGTCGTTCTGGCAATTCTCTTTGAAATTTGTTTAAGAAATCATCCAACTCGCTCAACCCGTCATACGTAGGTATATCTCTTATCTCTGTTGTTACACAGCACAGTGATCTCATCATCATGTTATAGTTGAGTGTGGTTACCTCATGTAATTGGTTCTGCCATCTTTCTATCTCTTCGTTAGAATTTTATGTACAGGAGCTTTCATGCTCCCATGAGATTCGGCCATCCATGGTTGGATTTACCAATCTTGCTCCCGCGGAGTTATCTTGTAGATGCAGTCTAGATCTTTGTCATTATTGTAGTCGTGCAAAAGCTCTGTATAGCATGATCCTTCTACAGGGTCCAATGGTACCACTATGCACTGTGAATTTTTCTCAAAAATCATCTTGCACTTCTTTAGATTTATCACTCCTTTCATGTCAATGGCCCAATCTATTCCTAATAGCGTGGGGTAGGGATTGTTTTCATCAACAATCTTTATCACTTCGAAATCCACTTGTCTGCTTGATCCTTCGATATCTACTCTGATTCCCTACAATCTCCCCATAGGTAGGATCTTCTGCTAGTTCACCATTCGCAATTGGATAGGAGACCATTGTAATGTAGGCCTACCCTTGTGCTCCCATGTCTACTTTGGCAGGATGTTTGCATCTGATCCTAGATCCAGAATCGCATGGTCCATCTCATATTCCTCGATCTGTGTGGTCAATCTCATCTCCCTTCCTTTTCACGTCGTGTGCTTCCCGAGATTTTGGACTATGCATGGTTCTCCAAGTGCAGTCCCAATGCATCTAATTACGAGTTCTTGCAACCCCTTTACAGCCTTACTATTGTGCAACAATTTCATGCATGTCTCCAAGAACGTAGTGAGCACTGATGGGTCCATTTCTGGCTCTAGTTTGTCTTTACTTCTTGAAGTGGAGGCATCAACGAAGCTCCTCTTAGCTTCCACGAAGGTCTCCTTAGCGCACTCCAAATCAAATTCTGGTTCCTTTGTTGGAGCCTTGCAAACCCAAGTGCTTTCTTCAGGTTGCTTGCCTTTGTCATCCCCTATTGTAATACCACTCCAGATCACGATATCTACATTAGTGTATTCCTCATGTGGATCAAACCTCATCATTTGCAGGTTCTTAGTCGGGGAAGTTTGGAGTGTTCCTTTATCATTCAACCTCGTTATCAGTGTTGGACAGTCCTCTATCTCATGATCAAACAATGTACAATTCAAGCATAATGGCCACATCAGATTCATAAAATCGTGGGCATAATGTCCTAGCCCTTTGTAATTGTAACATATCAGTTGTCCAAGACCTCTTCCTAGTCCCATTCCACCTCAGCCTCGTCCCCACCCCTAAAATCCACTTCACGCCATCCATGCGTTCTATTAAAGGGGCCATGTTTCAGCCTGAACTTTGTAGGTAGGAGTCTGATCCATCATCATCTCATAACTTCTATAGGTGCGCTCATCATGGCCTACTAATCTACAGAAATTACAGAACAACTACTGTGAATTTAGTGTATACTTCTGTAATATATGGTAGTTATCTGTAGCATGCTTTCCTCCTAACTAAAAAATTTCACACCATAATACAGTCACCGCGCATGGTCCTACATGTGCCTCTGGTCTCAATGGCATTGGTCCTCCTCCTGTGAGGTAATTCGCGAACACTGGGCAGTGGTCCTTGTCCTGCCCCTGGCCTTTGCACTTTACACACCATACCTTGTCACGCACTTTTGGACGAGCCATCCTGTCTTGTTTCAAACTCTGCATCTCAAGGCGTAAGTTTTTCAGTTTCGCATGAATTTTCTGAACTCAAGTTTAGGATCTTGTATCAGAGTCTCGCGTAATCTCGTTACAACCTCCAAGGCTTCAATGTGAGTGGTTACTCTTTGTTGCACCAGCGCGTTCCATAGATGCGGTGTTAATGATGCTACAAACCGTTTGCGGTGTTTCCCATATGTTAATGCAATGTTTTCTTCGGGAATTGTGCACTTCAGTCTTTGATCCAACTCCCACAGGGTTTCACCTAGTAGCATTGTGATTTGCTTGAATCCAATAATAAATTGTGCCTCTGATTTTGGCCTACTAAATTCATTGTTTAGCACAACTTGAATATCCGCTATCCCTGCATTTAGATTGTCATTGGAATGCTTAATGTACTAGGTCAGCGTGTGATCCTGCAGAGCACTGTCCAATGTTCCCTTCTTTATATTTTCATCTGCAACACCCTGTGCTTCCCATACAACTTTTATCACGAACAAAAATTGGTCCGGATCTTGATTCCCTACTCCCTTGAACACTGGTAGCTTTATTGCGCTGGCCATACTACTTCACTGTGGTAGTGGAGGTGGTATGGGTGAAGTGGGGGGTGAAGATGGTGAAACTAGTGGTGGTGTGGGTGGGGGTGGTGTTATTGACATTTTTGGGCACTTCAACCCCAATAATAAATGTCCATAAACTGAGGGCTCCTAAGTCCCTAAAAGTGTTGCTTCACTGTCTAAAGGAACAAGGTCAGCTGATTACATCATCTCCTAGAAGTTCTCCACTGAAAATGGCTCATAAATGGTCAAAACTGGACCATACTGAAAACCCAGTGCAGAGTATGCATATCACCTTCCCAGTGTATAGGGTATGATGCATACTCAATGGCTCCTCTGTAGGGTGCGATGGTCGGAAATGGACAAATGGTAGGGACAAAATGTGAGGTGGAAGATCATGGAATCTTCCAGAAGCTTCCCCTTTGACACTTGCTCTCTATTTTCGACCAGGGATGAGTAAGAGATCATCATTCTCCAAGTGGAAGCAGGAACTATCAGAGAGAGGACACTAATCAAGACCCTAGAAGATGACTCACCTCCCTATAATCATTTATATATGGATCCCTCATCACAGAGATCTAGAGGCTAAAATTTTGTATCTTATAGAGAAGTGTTGTTGGTTTTCTGGTGTATATTCATAGTGTTGGGTGATCTAAGATTTACTTGAGGTGAAGAAGGGATTTCTAGCTGGAGGGTGACGCTGGGTCAGAACATATGGTTGTAATCCTCTTGCTACTTTTTATCTTAATAAAGCTATTCAAGTTTTCCTGCATATTCTTGTATGTTTACTTGTATATGCATTTGTATGGTTAACACACATCTGGTCCTATGTTATTTATGAATATAGATCTTTGTTCTTCGATAGTAGTATGTTGTTGTGATTCCACAGGTGCTCTTTGAAGCTGGGCAGATGAAGAAGAAGCGACAAAGCTCTATCAGGAAGGAGAGGAAATCAAGCACAAGACTAAGGTTGGTCTCCTTGTTCCACTCCTATCTATTTTCATAAAGGAAAGAAAAAGTATACTTTACTAGTTTGTTTCTAAGATAGCTACCAGTGTTAGTGGGAATAGCAGCATCTGAGTGTACACTATTCCCGGTAACAAAATGGCAACCATACTGGGGAGCGACTAGATTGTTTGTTAGCCTCTCTATCTTTGTTTCTTTTATAAACTTACAGACGGAGCCTGAAGCCAAGCCAGCTAGCCTTCGAACTGCATTTGTTATACAAATGCAAAGTAGATCAATTCTGCTTCAGTCTATCTCCAGGTTTTGTTTATGAATTAAACAATCGATCTGGAAACAGTCTAATTGCCCTAAGTGGTGGCTCTAGTAACCTCTTTAGATCACCCGTGTGTTTTACATATACTACTCGGCCTAAATCGCTGAACTGAATTACAAATTGTGAGTAAAAACTCATTCAAAGTCTCGCACTGGTACCATTGCACCCTGCCTTCAAGGCAAACAGTATGCATCGCACTTCCCGAGTGCAGTAGGTGCGGTACATACTGAATTCACAATGTGATAGGTGCGATGGTTAGGGAAGGTTAACTTTACCTTTAGACTGTGGTTTTTTCTCATTGTTTTCAGTCCTATTCAGGGGTTTTGTTACCTGTGTCAGTTTATTTCTGTGAAAACCCCATTTTCTTACGGTATTCCGCCTCCTTAGTGCAAAGAACTATAACTTTTTTTGTGTATTTTGCACCATTTTCAGTTCTCTTTTGCAAAAAAGTAGCATAGTCGAATTGTCGTTTCTTGATCTGAAAGTGTCGTAGTTGTCGTTTTCAGTTTTAGAAGACAATCCCATTGTTCTTGATATTCAATTATACATTTACTATTGCATATGATTTGAATTAATAGTTTTCAAAGTTTCGAAAAGCAATTTTCACTTCGAAATCGCAAAGTGTCTCTCTTACCTTCACTTCATTGTGAAAAGAAATTTGTTGAGTACTATCGCTTTGAAAGTAATTCAGATTGCACATAGCTTTCTTATCATTATTCATATATTAAGAAGGCTAAAAACAAATACATACATGTGCATTTTCATTTTGACTGCTTGATTTGATTTAGGGCAATGCATTTAGCATGTGCTCTGTGCTCTTTGCTGAAAGATTCTTTCTTTCCTTAGTAGCTAGGATTTTCATTGTCAAAAGAAGATTAAATGTTTGTTTATCATCTTAAACTGCATTTTAGGAATTGTATACACATCACACGCTGAACCTGAAAGGCAATTTTTTAAGCAAGATCAACTTAATATAAATTTAATGAATCTAACAATGCTTTGGAACCTAATGCACAACATCTAGAGGTCTAGGCTAGAGACTTATTCCGGCATCGTAAAACCTGGACACTATTGTTTTCATTGTTGGTTGGGTGATTCCTCCACTCTGAGATGGCAAGTGCCAGTACATACTTGTGCTCCCACGTACAGTCGAGTATATTTTGGGAGACCACAATAGGTTGCATCCTTTATCCTTATGCTGTGTCTGCCGCCCTATCGATCGCAATGCACTGAACACAGCATTTGGGAAGATTGACTATCGTACCGTAAAAAGTATTCTATAGTTTTGCGATTGGTTTGGTAATTACCTCTGCCTAGATCTCCAGAGAAGTCCATTTTTCTCCTTTTCAGACTCCTTAAAGGAAAAGGTCCTTTGAGCACTTGTCACTTCAGGCTCAATAAAAATTGAAGGCAACTAGAGTCATCTTTTGTTTTTTCTCGACTCTTTAAAATTGAAAAAACAAGTTGTGTCAAAGTGTTTAAAATTTATTTTAATCGAAATAACATCACAAATTCCCTTGTTGGTCTTTAGGTTGAGAAAATGGATTCTACCAACCAAGGATTTCCCCTTGGAGGAAATCCTAGTCTCTTATCCTCTTGGGGAGATGTTGGTGCACCCCATATGACCACTTTGTCACTTCCAGGGTTGACAATTGGTTTGCCTATTTGGCTCTTCTCTGCCTCTGTCGTTCAGAATCCCGTAATTCCTGAACAGTCAAGTCAGCAACTAGATGACACTAGAGTTGCCTCCCAACCTTCCACTTCGTCTAATTCTCCCTCTCCTCCTTCCTCTTCGCTTGATAAATCCAATAAAGCTAAAAATCAAGTAACTGAGAAGAAGAAGAAGTAGAAAGAGAACAAGGAAAAGAAGAAAAAGGAACCAAAATCGAAAGGGGGCAACCAAGCGTCATCTAGCAAAAATCCTCACACCACACCATTGAAACCTAAATCTCCTTGTGTCATTTGCAATGGAGACCACTATCACCGAGATTGTCCCTGCATCCCTCAAATCTTAAGGGACTAGTCTCCTCGTTTGCACAATCCGGTGGCGTCAACCTCTGATGATCATGTTGAATGCACACCATCAACTAGTGAAAGCGAAGCACTTGGAAAAAAAAGGAATCCCAGATTTCCTTGTAAATTGTGTGACGGCAATCACGTTGTCCACCATTGTCCCTTCCTTGACGAGGCTAAAAGATTTTTGGATGACCATCCTGTTTCACTGCTACGGCTTCCTCCTGGATATAAAAAACTCTTTCCAAGTCATCCACTGGTTGAAAATCTAGCTGACCCATCATTGTGGTTTGTCGAAGCGTCTATCATTGAAAATGTACCCTCTGAATCCATACCAGACGAAAGTCAAAAGGTCGAGATGGCAGTTGACCCGGTCTTGCCTTCAGAGTGTTCATCTTCGAATGATACTGTCACTGAAGAGAAAGAGAAGGACACTGTTCAAATTCTTTTCATCAACATAGACTCTGATGAACTTGGGGGCAGTCCTCCCATTCCTTTATCGCAGGAAGGAAGTTCATTAGAGTCATATCTTGCCGTCTATTTGGTCCCACCTCCAAGCAACCTAGTTGTTTCCTTCTATTGGAATCTACTAGGCAAACCCTGTTTACCAGCTAGTGTACCATTCATAACCATTGTACAAGCTTACGAAATGGTCATGGTTGGTACCATCATCGATGAAGGGGATTCTATGAGTATCCTTTCCTCAACTTCTTGGAAAGTGCTTGGTTCGCCATCGCTTTTGCTTGAAATGAGAAATCTGACAGGCTTCGACAAAGGAACCAGTCGACCTTTAGGGATCCTTCCAAATGTGCCCATTACTTTGAGAAGGAAAACCATTCACATGAACGTGATGGTAGTTCAAGGACCCTTGGATTATAATCTACTCCTTGGACACGACTATACTTATTGCATGGGAGCCATCATCTCCTCACTCTTTAGAGTAATGTGTTTTCTGCACGAGGGAAGAATGGTCAAGCTCATAGACCAAATGTCATTCCCTGGTTCACACATCGTAAATAGTCAAATGCCATCCCTAAATGGTCTCTTCACGCAAGGAATGTCTCATCAATCTCCAGTCTGTCCACCTGATGAGAACGAGTGATTTAGGAGGATGTGACTGAAACCCAAGGGGCATGCACCCTAGTCTGTTTCGGTAGGGAAACCTTGGGTATAGAGTGGGTTCCCCTGGGGGATATATGACTACTCTCACACCCGTACTCACAGGAGAATGGGATTAGGCTGGAATAAGATACCTTCGTTAAGTTTATGTTGAGTGGCATGTGGTTGCACCACTCCCCTTTGTCTATTTTTGTAGACATCACCATGAAAGAATTAATTCTGCTTCATGGGGAACTTTCATGGTAACCTGGAAATTTTTCACTATACCTAGGGCATACAAACCTTTCCACATGCAAGCGAAGAGCGACTATTTACTTTTTAAATTTGTAGGACCTCTAACCCTTTAAACCCATAAGGCTAGTCCTTTCCTAGCTTGCATAATGAAAGGATTCAGGGAAAATCTTTAAAATATGTAAGCCCATTCAAAATAGCATCTTGAATGAGACATCCTTATGATACGACTGGCAAGCAGTGTTACTGTAGGGTTCAAGCTCATTAAAAAATAAACCCCCCATGAGCAGTTTTAGCGCATAGTTCAAGCTCATTAAAAAATAAACATAAGTCATGATCAAATGTTTCCCCCAGCATTTAAGCTCATTAAAAAATGAACCAGTAAATAACCATCGTGAATTCCTTATTGCCAGCTTTTGAGCCTTGGTCGTGTTCTCATCATCACCTCCGCTCTATTTTTAGCCGATCATTCACCCCCATATGATTGTTTACCCCTTCAAGGAACATCTGCGAAGAGTGATTCTATTAGCCATCCTTGTGACATTGCCATGATTGGAGAATTCCAAACCTTACCTGGAATCAGCTGCTACCCGAAACCATCACTCATTCCTTGAAAACGAGTCTCCTTTAAGTTCTTTTCAACTGACTCGTAAAATATGAAAATATTGTCAAGCGATTGGCCTCTCCGACGCATTAGAATTCATCAAAAGTGCTATCCCTCCTCTAGATTTTAATCTTTTTGGACCTGAGGGATTATTACACAAAAAGATCGAGCGCTTGTCTTGTTCGGCTCATTAAAACTATCGAAAATTCATCCCTTTTGTATTATTTTACCCTTTTTCGGACTTAAGGGATTACATGATGAAAAAGAATAATTGGAGTCTCCTTTTTGTTCCTTTCAGACTCTCTAAAATTGAAAGGGACCGAGTTATCTTTGTCGTTAAACTCGTTAAAACCAAATAGCAACAAACTCACCCAAATGGACGAGAACGAGTTTCACTGTCACTAGGCTCGCTAAAATATAGCGACAGGTTTGCTCGAAGGGTGGATTATAGAACAAGCATATGTTATCCTCCTCAAGCTTGACAAAAATAAAGAGGTACTAGTCGGCAATGACTGGGGAAAATTGGGAAGAAAACTTGAAAAATCTTTATTGGTAGCTAGTCGCTCTTGAACATGACACTTTCCTTCCACATCCATGTTGGGTTGGGTTGTTCCGTTCATTGGTCATCACCATTGGTCCATCACACCATCCATATTTGGGGTTAACGCTACCAATCCATCGTCAGTGTCACCGATATGTTCAAGAGAAGTCATTTAGACAATTCGCCTGTGTCTCACCCACTGTAATACATTCATGTTCCATTCCTTCATGACCGCCACCCTGAACCTTGTATCGTCAGATTGTTTTCACATCCAAAATCATTTGCTTCGTTCCGTGTCATTGATGTGGGATTCATTAAGGTCCTCTTGTGATGGGTCACTTCTTGTTGACATCATCTCATTATCCAATAAGTTGACTTAGGAACAACTCTTTCAGTACTTTGAAGCTTGCATGCCTCAATCGCAAGTTTCTCACTTTTGGCGACAGGTTTACATGAATGGCCTTTGATCGAGAGATTTTACGCGGTGTTCGACGCCAAGTCCTTTTTCACACCACGTGAATTGTACTATAGTACCTTGAGGGTCATTTTCATTATTGGTGATTCCTTTCGCGCCTGTTAACAACTTACATCATTGGCTAGTCATCAGGCAATGTCTTTCCATGTTCGACTCCAGAAAATTTTTCACATGGATCACTTGTACTCCGAGTGAAGATTGAACAAGTTTTGAAGACCCCGGATCTATTTTCATCCATCTGGGCTATGATATATTTATGAATATAAAGACATCAAGTGTACATCATTGCTAAATAGATGATCATCCAAATCAAGGGATGATGAGTACAAATCATCAGTCTGCCACACAGACGATTGTCTGTCCTATGTACATGAAAATGAATCTATAAAGCTGAGCATGGGAATGCCCGCCTCAGGTATATCATGAAATTTTTTTTTCAAAATAATGTATTGTATTTTATCTTATTACAGGTCGCCTCCCAACTCAAAAATACTTTGGATCGTCATAGTAAAGCATTTCACCCGACATAAAAAAGATTAACGACCTCATGCTTTAGGGGGCAACTGTTATAAAAATTTTTGGGCACTTCAACCCCAATCATAAATGTCCATAAACTGAGGGCTCCTAAGTACCTAAAAGTGTTGCTTCACTGCCTAAAGGAACAAGGTCAGCTGATTACATCATCTCCTAGAAGTTCTCCACTGAAAACTGCTCATAAATGGTCAAAACTGGACCATACTGAAAACCCAATGTAGAGGGTGCGATGCATATCACCTTCCTAGTGTATAGGGTGTGATGCATACTAAATGGCTCCTCTGTAGGGTGCGATGGTCGAGAATGGACAAATGGCAGGGACAAAATGCGAGGTGGAAGATCATGCAATCTTCCAAAAGCTTCCCATCTGACACTTGCCTCTTTGTTTTCGACCAGGGATGAGTAAGAGATCATTATTCTCCAAGCGGAAGCAGGAACTATCAGAGAGAGGACACTAATCAAGATGCTAGAAGATGACTCACCTCCCTATAATAATCTATATATGGATCCCTCATCACAGAGATCTCGAGGCTAGAATTTTTTATCTTATAGAGAAGTGTTGTTGGTTTTCTGGTGTATATTCATAGTGTTGGGTGATCTAAGCTTTACTTGAGGTGAAGAAGGGCTTTCTTGCTGGAGGATTATGTTGGGTCAGAACATATGGTCACATATGGTCCTATGTTATTTATGAATATAGATCTTTGTTCTTCGATAGTAGTATGTTGATGTGATTCCACAGGTGCTCTTTGAAGCTGGGTAGACGAAGAAGAAGCGACAAAGCTCTATCAGGAAGGAGAGGAAATCAAGCGCAAGACTAAGGTTCATCTCCTTGTTCCACTCCTATCTATTTTCATAAAGGAAAGTGAAAGTAGACTTTACTTTTTTGTTTCTAAGATAGTTACAGTCTTAGTGGGAATAGCAGCATCCGAGTGGACACTATTCCCGGTAACAGGTGGTATGCACGGAATCCTCTACCTTATCAGATTGATCTCACCTCTTAGTGAAACCTTCGAGAGCTCTTCGTCACCTCCTAGCAAAGGTGAAATCAAGGGGCTAGTCTTTGGTTCTGTGCTACCTTTGTTTATGTAGATTCTCCCACTTCACGTAGCCCCAAACATCAATTTATTCGCATAACCCGCTTTTCACACTGTAGAATTTTATCCAAGTGTTCAAATATTTTTTGTACTTACCTCGGAGTCCCTTGAGGAAGCATTTTGCTTCCTCGTTGTAACTGGCTGAAGTATCTCCCATGAATTTGGTGATGAACCCTCCTATCATTCGATCAAGTTAGTGGTCGACAACGTGCACAATATTATCTTCCGATGCTTCCAGTCTATGCACCAAATCTGGATTCCACACAATAGTCTTTTTGAGTTTACACCTTCCTTGGCTATTTACTAGCTTCGGGATCCACTCGTACAACTTAGTAGGGAAGGATGCAAAGAAATTTTCATGGATATCTGTATACAAGTAGCAATCTAACCAGTCCTCCTTTGATAGTCGTGGATTCCTGTTTTCCTGCACCGCAAACTCGTGAATCTTTATGTCCAACCAATCTTCAATTCCTTTGTTTGATGGATTCTAGTGATATGACATCAGACATCTCTATGCAGATCTCAATCCCGACAATGGAACCATTTGTTGGCTTGTTGGGGCCTGACCTAGGTTCAGAGTTAATTAGCCAAACAAATCCCAATACTACTGGCCCTTTCGGCAACAGGCCACGGAGCACAGACTGAGGTCTCACCTGAGGTAGTATGGGAGGGTGCTAGAACTAGGTTTCCACACCCTGGAGATGTCTCATGAGTTCAACTGGTCCTTTGTTTGTTCCTTCGTGCAGTGGCTTCACGCACCTTCCATTCCTCATGACCTGATACCCTACCTTTGCGCAGCCCTAACCAGGGGTTTGCCATGCTTTTTGTTATTACCCGAGATCTTATATATCTTCCAATATTGTTTAAGCACCTTCGCCTACTTAAATGTCTTAAGTTATACTTAAAAATACAAAACATTCGTGCAGGTTCGCGCAGTAAATAAATAGTATATCTGTAAATTATATCCAATCATGTATTAAACCAGGAAAAGATACACAAAATTATATCAAAACTTCTCTTTATTGATTCTTCAATGGTTATAGACTCGACCTGCCTTGCGCACTCAGCTACAGACTACTAGGCCTCTCCACACTCAGCTGCAAAGCCTTCTCCTACTCTACGACCCAAAAACACACTTTACACTTCAACTCAATCACTTAGACTTCTCATTATTAGTAGTTATTCCTTCTCTTACACTTAGAGCCTCACTCTATTTATAAAATCCCATGCTCTGGTCTATCCGGCCGACATTACATTACAAAACTAGGGAAAAACACCTTGTGACTCTATCATACCTTTGCGCCCTACACCCTCTATTCGCGGAGCTTTTACAACAAGATTTGGTCAAAACTTGAGCTTTAAGCCTCAAAACGGGCCTTGGGGGGATTCCATGCCCAACACTATGTGCTACTTATTTGGCTTAGAGAAGGAGTGCTTTGAGAGCTTGAGCTTGGACTTGGACATTCACTTAAGGAGGACTTATTAACATCAAGGCTTTGGTTATATGCTTCCTCTTTCATCTCTTAATATATAAAATTACTAGTTCACTTTCCATAAATTCTTGTGGCAATGCATCATTTATATTAACGATCCTTGATCTATCAAGTGGATCACATTCGATTATGCTTGTTCCACTTGTATTCTTTGTCATGTCTTTAATCTCTTGTGCAGGTATTCAAACACTGTGAGTGGTAGGGATGAGCCTAAGGAGCAAGCGATCAAGATCTTCACCAAAGGAGTGTGTTATAGCATTAGAATGAGGTAGGTCACCTTCCTCGTCTCTCGTTTTGATTGTAATCTAGGAATGTGTGTCGTAGATTGTCACGTTGGTTGCTAGTCCCACTCATTGGGCTAGAGGGATCATTTTTGCCCAAAGAGAGGATTTACCTAGACAACAATACCCTATAGGTGCATACCCCTGAATCTATTAACTTAACTGATAGTTTTTCTATACCATCATGATTGTAATAATGCTACACTATTTAAGATTGTTTATTTTGGATATTCAATAGGGGTGCACTAGTACCGAGTACCTACCAGGTATGAAATTATCATCTCCTTTTCCTTTATGGGTTTTATTATAGTGTACCTAGACTAGTTTTCTTGTGAATTAAATACTAATATTGTATGTTATATTCGTCTCCCATGTACGAGGGTTCCATTTCCAGTATTTTGGTTACAGCAACTTCCATGAACTTGACTAAGTCACAACTTTATAACCCCCTGCTCGTTGCCTCCTCCAGGTTGGTGATACTCATTTTATCAAGCTTTGTCAAATACGATGACTCCCTTAAAATGTGTATGTTGCCATTATTATTGGAAGGTTTAAAGGGTATTGTTCTCTAAGGATGAAGTAGCCTAATCTTCCTATTATGAGGAAAATACGGTCTTATTTGGTTTTCCATCCACTCTGGTGAAGGGGTTACGATTTCATCATTATATGTATTTCCTTCTATTTATGTTTTGACACTAGGTGTCTCCTTAGAATTACAGTGATGTCCTTATACTCAAATAAGGTTATTGCCATTTTCCTCAGGGTGTGAACTCTGGAATATGTATGTTATTATTTTTATCAATATTTAATTCAATATGATAGCTCCACTCAGGGCGCATATGTTTTTCAAATATATATGTCCTTTATGAAGTGAACTATGTGTAGTCATTTCACGAAAATATCTAAAGCAAGGTAATAGTTAATATCTCAATTTTTTTAGTAAAGAAATGACATAGTTAATATCTTAGTATCCATTAATATTATTATTCGTTTCTATTCAAGTTTCTGATGTGTTTTGTGTTGTAACTTAATCAAGTAAAACTATGGAATTAGGAGATTTGAATAATTAGAACTTGTCTCATTTTCGTTTAGGTATTATCATTACTTGTTACTTTTGATATCATTGGTATTACCTTCTAATAGAATTATTGTATTTCGTTACGCCTAAAATTCTTTTTTTTTATATCTTTTTCCTCTTAATATGACTATATGATCCTACCTTGGCTTCAAACATGATAATTCCATAAAATCTTTGGCTTCTGTTTCCCCTGAGATAGGATTATTTGTATACTTAAGACATTGTATGTATATTTAACAAATTAATTAACCATGGTTATGGTGTCCCTGACCCCCAGGAAGAACATGTGTGTGTCCCTCCTATGGAGTTGTAGTAACTTTTCAACTCTAACATTCTCCTTTTGAAATCTATTGAACTACTGTCTGCATGACTTCTATTACATCCCATATTAAGCACATGATAACCAAAATAGTTTTTGGTTTTTGGTTGTTACGCAATGTACAGTTATACAGGCAGCGAACACTTACATCTAGGCAATATTCCATGTTCCAATAAGCCTTTAATCTTCTTATCCTACCTTCTATACTATCATTGACCATTAATGTCAATAAATAGACTTCGAAATAATAAATTGGTATCTCACCCCCCATATTCGTGTCTATTAATGCAAGGTTGCCCCCGCACAAACCCACAGTATGCATAAATATTCAGAAATACATTTGTACAGGTATTTGACTCTCAAAGGAGTCAAATCTTCAACCATACATGGTTAAGGCCCTTTTAGCCATAGTTCCTTTTATATCATAACCAATCACCCTGCTTAAACCTCCTATCATGAGTTAAATTAATCCTCAAGCCTTCATTTATTCATTTATTAAAGTATTCTATTATAGCCTTGTTATCAGGACTCTATCACCCCGTAGAAACCTTTGTTAACCTTTATAAACCCTTAAACCACACATATATAACCTTTCCCTTTCAAAACCTTAGTTCATATATGTTATATCGCATGAAATTCTATATCGGCGCTATTTTCCTTCTAAACCCTTTTATAAAGGAATTATGTGCATAACACACCTTTTTATGCCTTTTGTACAACTTCTGGATTTCCTTTATCACAATTGGCTATCGGCTCCTCCGTGGGTCATACATACATGCCTCATCACCCTTCCGATTCTGATATGTGACCATTGGAATCGTTAATATATGTTTTAGCCTTAAAAAGGCTCGTCACAACACTTCCACGAATACAAACGAAATACATTGAAATCTCGCTTTGAAACATATAAACGAATCTCAAATACTTTCCAACCACATATATAACTTCATCAGGTCTGTACCTTTAGTCACTAAATAATGCTTCTTCTCCGAACTACGATAATTCTGATCTATGATCACTGAAGCCTCTGATCAAATCTTGACCGTCCAATAGTTGACATTACTCCCTACCATTAAACTTGCGCACCTATTCTCCACCGTTTATCTACACCCAATAGATCCTACATCTGTTGTTGATATCAAGTAGATGAAAAGCGTGAGGTTTAACCACCCGATAAAGTGGTTTCCTCTCACCTCCGCTGCCACGCATTTTTTGATGAGTGGAATCAGTGCTCATCCTTCAATATCGCTTATGGTTTTGAAGCCACCCGAAATCTTTCATTGTTACAAAACTGCCTTTCTTCATTAAAGTTCATTGATGTGATATTTCAACTATACCTCATGCGACATGATCTGGATTGTTGATCTTCCAAATCCAACAGCTACTGAGCATTGACACTTTACTCCTTCACTCCTCCTTTTTACTTAGTTTTTACGCTAAGTCTTTAGTTCTTTTGTGGTTTTTCTCTTCTTCAAAGGTTTTGTCATTTCTACTATTTTATAGCATGATTACTCTTAAGCTTGGCTTTAATCCCTCTAATGGATTCAACGACCCATTATGGTCCTCTGAATCATTCTCTCCTTTGCGTATTTCTTCAAACTTTGTCTTCTGCTTCTGCTGCTCAGCTACCTCAGAGCTTTACTCTTTTGCGAAATCTTACTTTGTTGTTTCATCCTAGAGCTTCCCTCTATTTCCTCAATTGGATTTAAGGATCCATTCATGATTCCTCTGAATCATTATGTTCCTCTGCGTCCTTCAGAATCCTGCCTACAACCTGTTACAGAGCCTACGAATTCACAAGTAGTTCATTCATGAAATATTATTCAATACACAGATATAGTCAAGAATAAACATATATATATATATATATATATATATAAATAGTAAATTACATATCTGATGCTTTGTATCTCACACAAGCCTATTCTTCAATATTGTGGCCTCCTTTGAACTCTTCCAGTAGGCTTACATTTATGCCAGTGAGTTCTGTTGAACTCATCCTAGTTTAACTCCTAAATCTATTGAACTAAATCCTAAATCCTTTGTCCAATTCTACTTCAATTAATTCCTAAAGGATCTCCTTAGTTCCTCAAATCATGGAACTATTCCAAGAGTCCCATTTTACAAATCACTCTTGTCATTTATTCACCCCTCAGGTTCTCCTTTAATTCAAGAGTATTTACTACTTCTTCTTATTATCTAATTAATTCCTATTCTATGCTCAAAAGCCTAATATTACATTAATTTATCACTTATGAATGCAACTTCCTAAGAATACATGACCCCCTGTATCTACTTAATTACAATGATTTTCTCTTAGGTGAATGCTCCTGCATTAGACTCCCAAAGTAGAAAATATTCATGATCTTCTGATCTTTGTCTTCGTGGATCCCACACTTTGTTTTGTAACTGCCCAAATGTCTTATTTCTTTGCTGCTACTACACTTCTGTTGTCTTGTGTTCCATCTTCTTCTCTTTGTAAGTTAGGTTCATGCTCTTATTCATCATTCTTCCTATTGCTATCATTTTCCTGCATTTGGACTGCTTCATCATCAACTGCCACATCTCTTCAATCTCTATCTCCAGTACATCCTTGGACTGGTCCATGTTCTGCTTCATATTTCTACCTCCTTCTTTTTGTTTTAGGTTGTTGTTGTTGTCCACTAATTCTTTAAATTGTTGTTGGTTACTTTCTCTTTGTAGTTGCTGGTTTACTTTTTCTTCTTCTTTTTCTCTTGTTCCAACTTTTGTTTTATTCTCGCAACTTTTGTTTTGCTTGTTGCCTCCCTATCATCCTTACCCTCTTTCATGATTACCTCTTTATGTATTGAATCATGACTGTCTAGCACTCCCTCCAGCAATTTAACATCTTTGTTCCATGGATTGAATTCTTCCACATATTCTTCTTCTTTCATCTTTATTTGGCTATTCAACTGTGCCAAATTTCCTTCAGCATCTACAAAAAAACCTGCACTCATAAAACACTTGTTAAAATTAAAAACATAAGGCTTTGGCGCCTTATCTTCCTTTGGCAACAATTCAATTTGTTGCTCTGTTTCTTTCTCCTCTGTCAGCACATCAGTATGCTGATTTGAATTCTCAAAAGAATTCATGAGATTGTCAACTAGTCTCTTGCCTACATCATCGACTCTAATGATGTCTTCCTGCTCTTGTTCACCATAGTGAACTCCTTTCTTTCTAATCACACTGTCATAATCTGAATTTCTCAACAAATATTCCAGCAATGCAATTTCTTTGTGACACTTCATAAGTAGTTCATCATCACTTATGTTTCCTGCATTTATACACAAATTATTAGTTTGGAAATCATAAGGTTAAACATTATCAATTTTTGGTTCACATATCAGCTCTTCAGACTGAACTTCATCTCCTTATTTCACAAGAAATTGTTCCTATGTTGTTACATCTTCACACATCCATGCATTGTTAATTTCTTTCTGCTGCAATAAATCACTGCTTTTCTCAATTAAGAGACATTATCCACCCTCCTTTACTTCAGAGTTTTTATCTTCTAAAGATACTTCTCCATACTTCTGACAACTTCAAAATATTTTTTGTCCTCTGCATAACACTCCTTTGTTAGTGTTCCTTCTCCCAAGGTTAAATCCTTTGCACCGGTTTCTTCTTCCTTAACATCTTTTAGTAGATGTCGTCTTTTCCTGATTGTCTCAACTGCTTCCATGGCTGTTTCCACTGTGCCTATCATCATGGTGAATTGATGATCCTTTACTATTTTTTTAGCTAACATAGTCTCTTCTTCAAGTTTTCCTTCAGTCTCTTGTTGTCTACCTTCTCCAAGAGCTATCCTTGTCTCACCATCTGCATTAACATTCTCCTGTATTTGTTCTGCATCCATAAAAAAACTATCAGTCTTAAGAACATAAGAATCTATGGTCCTACTTGATGTTTTAGCCACCCTATTTCCTTATTGTTCTAAATCTTTCATATGATTCAAAAATTCTTCGATGGTCTCCTCTTCAATCTCCTCAAGCCCTTAACCTAGTTGCTTGATATCTTTCCCCAACTGCATATGAGACCTATCTATCTCATCTTCTTCTAGAACAGAATTTAGATTTTGCTCGTCTTCTTTCTCTTTTATGACAATATCAACAAATTGTCTTTCTTTACATGTTTCACCTGTAAACATACACAAATTTTCAAATTTAAAACCATGTGACCCTTTGGCCTCACTTGAATTTTCAGTCTTCAAGTCTTCATCTTCACTTTCTCCCAGAATTTCTCCTTGTTTTGGTTCATAAATGGACTCTTCCATTGCCATTTCCAACTCAACTTCCTTGTGTTTTTCCCTCAACCACTTTACTTGCTTTTGTTGTAGCCTTCTCTGCATCTCATGCCACTTCACTGGCTTCTTCCTTAATAACCAAAGATGTCTTTGGCTTTCCTCAAGTATTCGTCTTAATGCATCAAGTTGTTCTTTCAACTCTGCAATCTCCTTGTCAATTTCCTCTTGACTCATCCTCTTTCCATCTGCTTTGGCATTCTTCTCCTCATATCCTCTATTGTGGCTTCTCTCTGAACCTCTATTATGACTATCAGTAGTCATCTTCTTCTCCTCTTTCTTAATGAGCTCCTTACTCATCTGCAACAAGTCTCTACAATAGCTAGTCCTCCTGGCTACAATCGTACCTCACTAAGCTCTCCTCACTCAGTCTTTTGGTAAGCACAGGTCCTCTATCTGGAATGTCCTCTCGAGCAACACCTTTGCTCCTTCTAGGCTTCTGCAATCTCTCACTCTCTCTTGAGAACACTTCAATTGTCCTTTCGGTCCAATCCCTTGTTGGATTCTTTAGGATCAATGCCACTTCTCCATCAGAGTATTTTCCTTACTCTATCTTCAAGAACACATCTGGTTCTCCTCTCATAGCTTCTCTTGCTATCACTTGTGCATTAGTGTAAAAACACACATTCTCAATTTAAAACAGAACATATTACCTCACTTTCAAGATCTCAGCATGATATTGTTTCACCATTCCACCTGTACTTTGAATGGATTTCCTCTATCTCTTGCATCTGCAAGTTCTACTACACATCACCTCTGTGTGCCTTCCTTCTGTCATATTAGAATCTAATCCTTCCTCTTGCCTACATAAACACCTTAGCACATAACTCTACTTTTAATTCTTTCAGATATAATTTCTCTGTTTTGTTTAACCCCAACGATTTTAATTATAATTCTGCTCTGATACCACTATAATGCAGGGTTACCCCCGCACATACCCACAGTATGCATAAATATGCATAAATACATTTTTCCTAGGTATTTGACTCTCAAAGGAGTCAAATCTTCAACCATACATGGTTAAGGCCCTTTTAGCCATAGTTCCTTTTATATCGGAACCAATCGCCCCACTTAAACCTCCTATCAGGAGTTCAGTTAATCCTCAAGCCTTCATTTATCCATTTATTAAAGTCTTCTATTATATCCTTCTTATCAAGACTCTATCACCCCATAGAAACCTTCGTTAACCTTTATAAACCCTTAAACCACACATATATAACCTTTCCCTTTCAAAACCTTAGTTCATATATGTTATATTGCATGAAATGCTCTATCAGCGCTATTTTCCTTCTAAACCCTTTTATAAAGGAATTATGTGCATAACACAACTTTTTCCGCCTTTCGTACAACTTCTACACACTTCCCGAGGATTACCTTTATTGAAATTGGCTATCGACTCCTTCTGGGTCATACATACATGCCTCATCACCCTTCCAATTCTGATATGGGACCATCGGAATCGTTAATATATTTTTTAGCCTTAAAAAGGCTCGGCACAACACTTCCATGAATACAAAGGAAATACATTGAAATCTCTCTTTGAAACATATAAGTGGATCTCAAATACTTTCCAACTGCATCTATAACCTCATCGGGTCCGCATCTTTAGTCGCTCCACAACGCTTCTTCTCCGAACTCTGATAAGTGTGATCTCCTATCACCGAAGCCTCCAATCAAATCTTGACCGTCCGTTGTATTCTCCGATCCAACTGTTGACATTACTCCCGACCGTTAAACTTGAGCACCTATTCTCCACCATTGATCTGCACCCAACGGATCCAACAACTGTCATTGATATTGGGTAGATAACAAGCGTGAGGTTTAACTACCTGATAAAGTGGTTTCCTCTCACCTCTGCTACCATGCATCATTGGATGAGTGGAATCAGCTCTCATCCTTCAATACCGCTTACGATTTTGAAGCCGCCCGTAATCCACTTTCACTATTACAAAACTGCCTTCCTTCATTAAAGTTCACTGATGCGATCATTCAACTCTACCTCATGTGACATGATCTGGACCATTGATCTTCCAAATCCAACGTCTCTTGAGCATTGACACTTTACTCCTTCGCTCCTCCTTTTTACTTAGTTTTTACGCTAAGTCTTTAGTTCTTCTGTGTTTTTGCTCTTCTTGAAAGGTTTCAGCCTTTCTACTGTTTTACTACATGATTCCTCTTAATCTTGGCTTTATCCCTCTAATGGATTCAATAGCCCATTATGATCCTCCAAATCGTTCTCTCCTCTGCATATTTCTTCAAACTTCGTCTTCTGCTTTCGCTGCTCAGCTACCTCTAAGCTTTACTCTTCTACAAAATCTTACATCGTTGTTTCATCCCAGAGCTTCCCTCTGTTTCCTCTCTTGGATTTAAGGATCCATTCACGATTCCTTTGAATCATTATGTTCCTTTGTGTCCTTCATAATTCTGTCTACAACCTGTTACCGAGCCTACGAATTCATAAGTATTTCATTCATGAAATAATCTTCAACACACCGACAAGGTCAAGAACAAACATCTATATATATAAATATAAACAGTCAATTACATATGTGAGACTATGTGTCGTGCACAATCCTGTTCTTCAATATCGTGGCCTCCTTTGAGCTCTGCCCATAGGCTTACATTTATGTCAGTGGGTTATGTTGAACTCATCCTAGTTTGACTCCTAAATCTATTGAACTGACTCCTAAATCCTCTGTCCACTTCTACTTCAATTAACTCCTAAAATCTCTTCTTAGTTCCTCAAATCATGGAACTATTCTAAGAGTCCTATTTGACTTCTGAATCTTGTCGTTAATTCACCACTCAGGTTCTCCTTTAATTCAAGAGCATTTACCACTTCTTCTCATTATCTAATTAATTCCTATTCTATGCTCAAAAGCCTAATATTACATTAATTTATCACTTAGTAATCCAACTTCCTAAGAATACATGACCCCCTATGTCTACTTAATTACAATGATTTTCTCTTGGGTGAATGCTCCTACATCATCTATGGATTTTGATTTGAATTAATTAAGGTTTTCGCTGCAATTCCATGTAGAGGTATTCTACCTACCCTTAGGAATAAGTAAATCTTACTACTTATACTCATCCTAAGTCTTCTAATCGACATGTCAACTCCTTTTATTTTAAGTGAGTTTACAAAAAATCATTTCGTTACCAATACATGTATACCTATTTATATACTCATTCCCAGTACTAAAAAACCATAATAAAAAAATGATAACCATTTATATACATATATATACATACATACATACTATATATCTATATATATATATATATATATAATAATATATATATATATATATATTATATATATATATATATTATATAATAATATATATATATATATATATATATATATATAGATAGATATAGATATAGATATATAGATATTAGATATGAAATATATATATATATATATATATAATATATATATATATAATATATATATATATTATTATATAGATATATATATATATATATATATATCCCTCTATAGTATTGAATCATTGTAATCACAAATATCATTTATCCATTTGCAATACTGCAAAATCGTAAGAAAAATTATCATATGTACATATACAATAATGAGAAATTGTAACAAAAAATTATTGTATATTCATCTATAGTACTGAGAAATTATAACAAGAATTACCATATATTCATCTACATTACTGAGAAATTGTAACAAAATTTCTAACTGAATCTTGACCAGGGAACACTTGGGAATGAACATTTTTCCTCCCAACCTTGAATTGTAGCCTCTAGTTCCTCCCGAGATGAGATGCATTTGCCAGGAAAAAGAAGAATTAACAACCCCTATTGATCCCTTCAATAGGTATTTTATACCTTTTCTTCCATAATTGGGTTTTCCTTTAGTGACATCCCACTTTCATGGTTCTAAACTCCACTGGCCTAGGATTTTCCTTTAAAGCCCGCTTTTATCTCTCTCTCGGCTCTTTATTCTAATCCATGCTTAAGATATTTCCCCAACTAAGAAATTTAATGGATTTTTTCTCATATCCATTAAATCTTATCTAGAAGTATTTATCATGGAAGAGTTATCTCAATCTCATCCACTCATGAGATTTTTGTTTTTCTTTCTTTGCAAGAATCTCTTACTCAACTGTCTCATTCCCAAATACTTCCAAACCTTTTTTATTTATAATAAAATTATTTATTACATAAGAATTTTAATGTACTTCATGTCTTTTTTGCCATCCATTCTAACATAACTCAATATGAACAAAGAAAACAAGCATTACATAAATGGAGGGGTATTACAATTAGATTTCTTGTGATGAACTATTCGAGTGGAATAGGCATTTTACAATTCATATTGGTATCACATAAATTTTTATTCGAGTGTCTGTTGGAAATTATAGGATGTCGGAATTGGTTTTACAAAAAATTTCATAGAATCCTAGCCATGGCAGATGAGTTTATTATAAAAGCCCTTATGATATAATATTAAACAGATTTTGCAAGGATGGAAGAGCAAGTACTTGAAATTGCTCACGATTTGGTCCTCCTCATAGTGGGTCTAGTAACCAAGCTTTGATGATTTATAGATGATGGAGGATCTGACTCAAAGATCAGATTAGAAGGAAAATTAAGACATCATGAAGAGCTAAAAACAAGTTAAGGAAAGAGGATATGAAAGAGAATCCAAGTTTCAATACCATTACTAGTTAATCCCTTGACAAACCCTATATTGGTTTATTACATTAATATTGTTATATTGTTATTTAGGCCAAAGCCTCTCATTATGCCCTTTCATTATACTAGTACAACTTCTCTGCCTATATATATAACAAGAAGACCTAGTCTTAGTATCATGAAATCTTATCTTATACATTGTATTCATTGTAAAAGGATGTCCTCCATCAAATTGGGTTGTAATTATTGGATTATTATCATTTTTAAGGTGTGTGGTTCATAACTTTTGGTATCAGAGCATGCAAACCTAGGGCTTTGCTACTTCAAATGAATCATCTTAGCATTTTCACTATAATTGTTTTGGAGATAAACTGTATACCCTAAAATTATTCAAAAAAATGAGGAAAGATATAGCGGTACATCTAATTAAAAAGTTAGATTGCTTCACAATACTTTCGAGCATACACCCTATGGAAGATAGGGTTTGTAAATGGTCCCAAATCATTTTCAAATGAGTAATATCTTGGTATTTTTGTTATAACCCTTCCTTTATAAAACTTCATAATATGAAATATTTAAGAGAATTATGAGAGGTAATGTGTATGGCTTGTAAAAAAATTGGATTTTGGTTCACAATAAATCTAGAGATATATGCTCTAGAAGTTAGGCTTTTTACACAGTCCTGAAATCAATTTCAAACAAGTGATATTGGAATTTTTGTTGTAAATTTCTTGTAGGGAAGTTTCAAACTATGAAATTTTCAGGAATCTAAGGAGACATACCAAATACAATAGTTAAGAATTTTGTAATAATATGTAAAATAGTTTACTTGAAGCATTTCATACAATTTTTATCTTGGGAAGAACCAAAACATCAGAACATTTTGGGAAGGATACTATAAATTTCACTTGGCACATTAATTTTTTTGTTAAACATATGGAATTATGGAGAAGAGATATCACTGTATTGTAGGCTAAAATTTCATATTTACAAGGGATGAAATTTTAGAAATATATTTCGACAAAAATCAACCATCTAGATAATTTGTGAAATATGGTTTTGAAAGGTATGTAACATACAATTAGCGCTTTCGAGTAGAAGATATTTTCTTGGTGATTAAAAAGTTTTGATAAAGAGGAGAATTGTTATTTACTTGTATATCTCCTAAGGGTTATTAAAAATATACTTCATCACTTAAATATCTAGAAATCTCATCCATTACTCATGAAGAAGTAGAATATGTTCACTACTAAGTATCCTAGTTGAAATTTCAGTTCTCACAATTGCAAGAGTCAAAGAAAAATGTGCAAAAGAGAGATGGAGGATAACATGGGAGAAAAAAAAATGCAAGGAATAAATATAAAAATATATCCAGGAATAAATACAAACATTCATGAGTTCCACAAAAACAAATCTCTTAGAGAGGGTTTCTAAAGGAGACATGGATATCCAAGGAAATAATGAAAATAAGGAGAATAATTGCATTGGAACTCAATCACATATCGTGAGTATTTATCACAATTAAAGACCCCAAATATTGAATCACAAAACCATAATCATGATTTCTCACATGGAGATCCACATCATCATGTCTTCAAGTTAACATCGAGGAACCTTTTCATTGTGAAGGTCGATATGAGAAAGTATGATGGTAATGCTCATATTACACTTGTATTCTATATGGAGAAATACTTTGATATACACCAAGTGAAAACTTGGTTATATCACAAAATGGGATGAACAAAAATCATATCAACACCATAGTCAAATGGCATTTGAAGTGGAGGATTGGGTATTTTGAAGACTATAACCATATAAATTGACATCCCTCAAGCAACAAAAAAAGGAAAATAAATTAGCACTCAGGCATTATGTTCCCTATAATTTGTTACCTATGTCTTCACTTATACACCTAGTCTTCCATGTTTATTTATTTAAGAAGCTAATTAGTAACAAGATTCCAATCCAAACTATTTAAAAAAATATTAATGAAGGTGGAAACATAGAACTAGAACTAGAAAAAATCCAAGAGAAAAGGATTAAGCCTCTAATAAATGAGGAAATTATTGAGTACCTCATTATATGGAAGAAACTACTAGTGGAAGAGGTGACATGGGAAGATGAGTTGTTACTGCGAAAATTCTCATAATTATTCAATTGTTGAGGACAACACTTGTTTTTAGGAGAGGGGTATTTTAAGACCTAAATAAGCCCCATGTTAACCCTAAAACACCTTATTAATCCTTTGATATTTATTTATTACATATATATTGTTATAATATTATGTAGGTAAAAATATTTCATTATACACTTCCAATATAATTTTACCCTTTGCCTTCTATATATATTGCAAGAAGACATATTCTTAGTATCATAAAATATTGTCTTATACATTGTAATGATTGTAAAAGGATGTTCCCCCTTGAAATGTACTTGAATTATTGGTTTCTTATCATTTTTAGGGCACATGGTTCATAATGTTACCCCTCCATAGTCCTTACTTAAATTGGAGGAAAAATAAGATATTAAGCTATATGAAGGTAAAATTGATGTAGCAATGTTGCATCATTGGTTGAAATACTTATAGGTATAATTTATTATTCACCATATATAAGAAGATTAGAATATTTAATTTGCTTCACAAAAAATAAATGTACATGAATTAATTGAGTTGGAAACTCACATGGAGACAATTAGGTTGAATGGTGATCTACCAATAACTAAGTCGGAGGATTTTAAAACTTAATTAAGTCATATTTATATCATATTTGGTATGAAGAGAACCAATGGATCCATTGGAATTACCTCAAGGAAGGTAAGAGCAGAGTCCGCAAAAGTACACAATTGAATTTAGGAAGATAGTTATCATGCTAAGTATATATCCCAATAACCTAGATGTACTCCTCAAGTATTTGGAATACTTACATAGTCCTTTTTGGAGGAAAATATTTAAGCATAAGATGGTTTAGGCAGCTTGTGTTAAAATAACAAATATGGAAACTAAGGGCACAAAAAAGTATAGTCAAGTGGTTCCAGATAGAATGAGATCATATATGCTACAAAGGAAAGAAAGAATAAGTAAAAGGGGAAATAAAATAATAAAATAGTGACTACCCATCAGTGTAATGATCCAAGTAACCATGAAAACTACTATAATATCAATGGTGTCACTAAGGAAGAGTGTTGAAAACTAAATCTACAACTAAGCCCTAAGAACTATAAGATTGATGCTAAGAAGAAGAACCTTCTAGCCATAGATCATGTAAAATGTAGCTCAAATGTGGATGAGAATATTTCTTGAAATTTAGTACAAAAGGAGGTTAATTTGAGTATCTTTCATCACTAAGAATATTGTTGGGTACAATTTCGATATTTTTGACCACCTTGTTACAACCCTTTCTATCCTCAATTTTGAGCTAAAATTCTTCCCTTTTACCAATTTCCATGAGAATGATGGTGTAAAACAGTTATAATAAAGGTAATCATCCTCCATAAGAAAAATATTCTCATTTAAGTTTATGAATATTAATTAGAAGTTTTTATTAGGTTACTAATTTGTGAAACAACAATCTACAAGAATTTTTGCAATACATGATATCAACAAAAGCATTATTCATGTAATTTGTCCAAGCTTTATAGGGTTTTATGTCATCCAATATAATTCTGACACTTGTAATATGTTCAAAATGTTCATCTAATGGATAATTAACTATATATCTTCCTCATAGCTGATTGTAACCCTCAATTTAATGAATCGTCAACACGACCTGTTTGCCCAACAATTTATGCAATTAGTTCAGGAAATCACTAGAATTTTCTCCATCAGCTGGAATCTGAGCAACTAGACCTAGAAACCCTTATCTAAGTCACATAAGATTATGAAGAACTATATTAGATAGATACTTTTCCTTTGTAGATATTTTATTTTTTCTTGAAACACTTAATTGGCCCAATGTTTGGAAAAATTCAATTCCAGTTTCATAATTTTTGTATAAAAATATGTGAATGAGGGAGAAACAACGTTATTCATGTATTTTTACTCATTATCTCTAAACAAGGTTACTATTTTGTACTAGGTTTGTAAACTACATTAATACAAGAGGACTTTTCGATATGGTGTATGATTTTGTCTAGTTTCTGAGTGTCTTTTGTGACATCATATCCTAGGAAGCCCCCCTGGTATGCATTATACTGCTTTTTGTTATGTGCTTTTATCAATTTAATGGTGTTTTGAGTTTAATTTGTTAAATAATTTATGTTATATATATGAAGAATGTACATACTCTATTTCCCTATAACTATATGAATTCCTAAAATTTCCTATATTGGTCCTATAATTTCCAGTAGAATTCCTATAATTTCTTGTAGGTTTTTTAATTTCCCATAATTAATACTCTGTTTTCCCTGTAAAGATATAGTTTTGGTGACAGAATGTGGGTAAAGGAAATGGTTTAGTAGAAATTTATTATTATTGTGCTTCAAAGTTATTTGTTAGAGTTAGTTAGAGTTAATAATGCATAAAGTAATGATTAGATTTATTATTGAAAGGGTTTGAGTTTTGAATTTACAAGTAATTATTCGTTGGATCAAGGTGAATTTGTTTATCAACCTCAAAAAACTAGTTTTTCTTAAAGCTTCTTTTCCATTTCATTTTATATGCCACATTGACTAAACAAGTACATTTTTAGAAAGAACATCTAGTGTGATTGTGTAACGTGTCTCTCTGAATCTGCAATTTTACCACAACTAGGTCAAAAATTAGGCTTAAAGTCATTGAAATTAGTTTTTAGCTTGAATCAATTTTGAGATTTACCTGTACTTGGTTTGTGTTTTATTTTTTCATAAGAAAACACCTAAGTAGCCAATTTTCACGTACAGTGTTTCTCCTCGTAGTTTACCTACCTAGGTTAGACAAATAAGTGTTAAAGAATTTATGACATTTTGGTTTCATTGTTGGAAATTTCTCTCCATGGAATTCCTCAAGAATTTCGAGTTACCAATCCATTATAAAATTAAAAAAAAAAACTCCTGACCACTTTCACCATAACACCTCTACCCTCATCTTCAATCATATCCATGAATGGATATGACAAGAGAGGTTAGTAAAGGAAACCATTTTGGACTATCTATTAGTCAATTGGTTTTGCAAATTCCTTCTACCTGTCATCACAAAGGACATTTCCATGTCTGGAGTTGTCACAAAATACCAGGTCATTCGACGTGCACAACATATTGATCTTACCTATTCACAATGAGGAACCTTTTACGACTTGATCTCTAATGCTCCTCGAACTTCAAATACACCCACTTCTTAGCAACCTGATCCACATGTCAACAGTCTCGTTGGTGATACCACTATAACTATTGTAAAATAGTTGAGTAGACAAGATGATCAGTTATTCATTATTGTTTCCCCTACCTCAACTACAATGATTCATCCTACTACCCATTCAGCCACTGCGATTAAAATTGTGAGGTCTGCACAACCAACTAGCGGTAAGAAAAATAATAATAAGAAAAATTCTACTCCTTCTAAGGAACAACAACCTATTCAGAATGTCCAAACTTAGAAATCCCTTTCCGCTACCAAATTTGATAGAGGTAAAGAGAAATCAGTTAAATTTCCTTACAAGGTCTACGCTGAGGACCATGTAACCTACAAATTTCCTTGTTTATAGGAATGTACTAATCTTCTTGCAAACAAGTATTATAGGACCCCTGGTGTTCTTAATAACCCTTTCCCTACTCAACAATAGAAACAAAAACACCTTGCCCCAAATCCACCCCCATCCCCGCAAGGGGGCAACAGTGGTTCTCATCCCCCTCCTTCTAGAGAAGGATCGTAAACTATCTATGCTTTTAAGGCAGTTGGGTTACAAACTCGAGCCAATAATTATGGGAAACCTATCCCAGACACTTTGGACACCTCTTCAAGCTCCACCTTGCCTCCAACTAATGATTTACCTATTAATAAGCGCATTGTAGACCCTGTGATTCACCCCCCCAAACGAAAAATGTGTTGTACTACACACAATCCATCTGGTCATGCTACACAAAACTATACTATTGTAGAAGATCTCATGTAGGCACCTTGTTCCATGTATACTCTTGAAGTATTACAAATTTTTCATCTGCAACATAAATATTTACTTTCCATGATAGGTGGAGTTGACTCGCACGATTCCAACCTAGTTTTCTTTGGCATGGAGAAATATACACTTCACCTTTAACATCAACTTACATTCCAAGTGCAATTTCATGCAAAGGGAAAAGGCATCCATTGCATCATCATTAATGAAGGTGCATCCACTTGTGTGATGGCTACTTCTTGTTGGTTCTCCTTAGACTTGCCCACTTTATCCCCACTATAAAATTCATTGAAATCTTTTGACATCTACACCTTCACTCCTAAAATGTATCTTGGTAGCTTCCTTGTCACTCTTGAGGGAGAATTGTTTCTATTGATATTAAAATTTAAGATCAAGGGAAGATTGTGACTTTGGATCAGTTATCCTTCTGCACCCCCAAGTTTCAATTGCTACCTAAATTTATATATGAAGTTTATATATATATCTAGATATATATATATATATAATATATATATATATATATAATATATAATATATATAATATATATATATATATATATATATATATATATATATATATATATATATATATATATATAATAGATATAGAATATATATATATATATATATATATATATATATATATATATATATATATATATAATATATATATCAAATAAGTATGTTGTGGTTTTCTTTGCTAAAACTATATTAGTGGAAAAATCATTTTTTTCAACATTAAAAATTTACAAGTTGGATGTAAATCAAAATTATAGAAGATTTTTAGTGACGATTATATTCTATTGTAGCTACTATAAAATGAAAACTAAGAAACCAAATAGAAATATAAAAAAATGGTAAGTGGGCTAAATCTATCATCTAGTTTTGGGAATGTTGATCTTTTCACTACAATGGGCTCCTTACTACTCGTTGGTGATCATATTGGGTTTGGGGGAAGTCCCAAGTGATCCTCAATATTTTGTAGGCCTATATTCAGGCAATACATTTCTAAATAGAGTTCATATAACATAACGAGGATACCCTCCTTAGCTTCATTCCTATCTAGGAGGACTCTCAGCAACAACATCTTTAAGTGTTGGTAAATATCTATTTTGTACATATATTGACTGAAATGACCATGAGTATGTCCCACATCAAGAACCCAATGAACAATTCTTTATGTAACTTATATATCTATAACATAACATCTTTTAATTTCTACAATTCTATCTTGCACCTATTAAGGAATATGACAACAAAAGAGTGAAGTCAGGGACTCCACTCTTTGTGGTGCCCTTGAGCTAATGTGGTCTTTGCAGTAATCCATGCAACCACAAATTAGGGTCTCTTGCCTTGGTATAACTATAGGAAAATAGAAAACTAAAAGGTGCCTAGCTATTAGAGAAAGGGAGGGAGAAAGGGAAGTGATGGGAGCTTTTGAATGAAGAGGATTGATAGGATTTGACTTAGGGAAAGGAGTAAAAGGAATATCCCACATGGAATATTCTTAGAAATATGAGATACGTGAACGGATCCGATTGTATTGGATCTATAAAGCAGAATTTAACTCTCCCTTGGAATCTATTAGTTGATATTGCACACCAATTGTTAAGTGATTCATTCTTATCATGTGTAAGTGATGAGAAAAATGTTATTCCACATATTGATTCAATGCATTTTCTTATAGAAAAATGTGTTTCTTCAACAAATGTATCGAACAGGAATAATAGAAGTATAGAAGATTCACGAACAACTTATGCTCTGGGAAAGCTAGTGAAAAGATAATATCATAGGAAAATTTGTGAAAGAAATGATAATATGGTGAATTCATGAAGATAGGTTACACTTTTGGGCCAAATGTGGCGATGAAATTTCAAGTTTTTCCCCTTCCACTGAATTTAATCCCTCAAAATTCATATAAGTACTATAAATTTTGATTTAGAGTTAAAAAAACAAATTGTGGAGAATTATGTTTTTGTCCTACTGATATATTTTTTTTAAATATTTAGTGTCAAATAATATGTCAGCTTTCCATTAAATGAAATGTTTGTCCTTGCAAATTTTCACACATCTTAAGGGGTTGTGTTTGTTCACATAACATAACTTAGTCTAAAATGTGTAATGTTTAGAAAATATATATATGAGCATGATCTGCATGGAGAGAGCGAAGTTTTTCATATTAAAAGAATTATTTTTCTTCAGCAAAATTATATTTTTTATTATTTTTTAAAGTTTGTGAAGTAATATTTCAATTGCATTTTGCAGACACCTGTCGACGTAAGGTTTTTTTTCAACTATTTAAATAAATTGAAAAACCGAGAGTACCATTTTGAAAAGGATTCGTAAACGAAGATAGTAGTATTATTTGAAAATTTTCATTGCATATATTTTATGATATTGATTTTTTATTCAACATCTTTTAAACTATTCAAAATATTTCAAGCATCATGTTTAAAATAAATTAGATGAAATATATCATATGAACGCAAAAATGTCAATCTCATATGCCATTGTATAAAGGATTCCTTCATGAATCAAACATGATCAAGTCTACCACCTAAGGACAAATTTTGTTCTAAGTCTGCTATGGTACAAAAAGGTGTTGTAGGAAACTTTACAGAAGGGGTCTTGAAAATGTTGATTTTAGGACTTCAAAGGCTCGATCAAGCATTTAAATTTCAGATTCAAATACGTCAATCGAGGGTTTTGTAAACCCTTAATCGAGCCATATATGTGTTTAACAAGGGCTTGGTCAAGCGCTATGGCTTGATCAAGCCACATTGCTTGATTGAGCCTCTATAAAAAAATGAATGATCTAAAATTAAGCTTTTACCACATTTTAAAATTCCAAATTTTGTTACAATTTTTGTTATCATGTCATGTAGAAACCTTATTAAATTTAATATTAATGTTAAAAAATTATTATTATTATTATTAAAAATTAAATTATGAAATCTAATATTAATATAAAAAATCAATATCAATATATTTTAATGTTAATATTAAATTTATTAATTTTCGATTAATATATTATTATTACTCACTTTAATATAACATAAAATTTGTTATATTATAATATATACTTACACCGCCACATTAATAAATGTGGGTGATATACACCATAGGCATTTTCAAAAGAGTCATTAACATGAAAAGAAACATACAATCCGACTCAATATATTAATTTTATTTAACCTAACACTTTTTTATAATTCTCACATAATAAAATATATAATATTTTTAAAATCTTGAAATAATCATGACCTAAAGCTACCTTTAAACAAATAAAACCTAAACAATTCAAATGGAAGACATGAAGTGTTCTATGTATCTTTGATGGAGGTAGCTGGAACATTAATATTTTGGAAAATTTTAGATAATATTTCCATGGATAATTATCATTTTCCATCTAGGTAAATGTATAAAACTCACTTGAAATGTTTCATTTTAAATATGTATTATAAAAAAAAATGTTGTATGACATCAAATTGATTTTTTTATTTAAACATAATATTTTAATTGTCAAAGTATTTTAAAATTTTTGAAATATAGATAAGAGAGAGTGGGACAGAAGGGTGAGAGAGAGAGGGGGGCACAAATATAGAGATATGGAGAGGAGGAGAGAGTCTTCAAGAAAGAGAGGGAACTTGAGAGATGGATTTGGAGGAAAATATATGGAAGGAAGAATTTCAAGACATATATATATATATATAGAGAGAGAGAGAGAGAGAGGGAGAGGGAGTGACAAAGGAGAGATGGAGAGAGAGTGTGTATGTTTGGGGGTGATATAGATAGACAAAGAAGGAGATATGGAGAGAGGTGGGAGAGAGAATGAGAGAGGGGGGTAGATAGATAACATAATTGCAAGGCAAAGCTAGAGAGAGAGAGAGAGAGTGAGTGATGAAGGGGAGAGGCAGAGGGAGGTGGGAGAGAAAGGAAGAGAGAGAGAGAGGACTTGAGAGGGAGGGAGGGAGATAAATGGAGTTATAGGGAGGTAAGAAGAAATACACAAAGAGAAAGAAATTTGGATAGAGAGAGAGAGGGAGTGGTAAGGGAGGTGGAGAGAGAGATAAGGAGTGACAAGGGAGATGGAGAGAGGAGAGTAGGAGGGAAGAGAGATAGAAGGGGAGACAGAGGGAGAGAACGAGAATAGAAAGTAAGAGGGAGAGGGAGGGATATATAGATAAATATGGAGAAACAATGTGTAGGTTTGTGGGGTGACATAGAGAGACGAAGAAGGAGAGACAGAGGGAGATAGAGATATAGATGGAAGAGTGAGAGAGGGAAGAAGAGAGAGATAGAGGGAGGGAGGGAGAGATAGATAGATATAAAGAGAGAGAATGTGTTTTTTTGGGGGGTGAGATAGAGCAACCAAGAAGGAGAGATGGAATTAGATATCGATATAGATGGAGGGTGGAGAGAAAGGGAAGAAAATGTCTTTCACTAGATGCATTAATTTCAGTGTACATATGTTGATTTATAATCCTATTTGATTTCTTGCATTATATGCATTGATTTCTGTGTGGATGTTGATTTATAATTCTATATCATTGCTTGCATTAGATGCATTAATTTCATTAAACATGTTAATTTTTAATATTGTTTGATTGAGATTGCATTATATGCATTGATTTCAGTTTACATGTTGATTTCTAATCCTATTTGATTGCTAGCACTAGATGCATTGATTCTAGTGTAGACATTGATTTCTAATCATATTTGATTTCTTGCAATATTAGATGCATTGATTTCAATGTAGATGTTGATTTCTAATTTTATTTGATTATTTGCATTAGATGCATTTATTTTAGTGTAGATGTTGATTTCTCATCCTATTTGATTACTTGCATTAGATGCATTGATTTCAGTGAAGATGTTGATTTATGATTTGATGTAACTAGATATACGGTGTGCATTCATTTCAAGGTAATTAGTTTAACATTGTGCATTGATTTTTGTGTAAGCATGAAAAAAAATATTGACAATGTGCATTATGACAAAGACCTTTTAGATATCCTCAAACAAAATAAAATTGAATAAAACTTGTATTTGTAACTTTTACATCTCCACAACTTTTAAAATTGAATATATAACTTCTTTCTATCATATTTGATTTTTTTAAAATGGAATAAAACTTATTTCCATCATAAGGAATTGATTGAAATACTTGGATAACTACTTGTAAAGATAGGATAGTTAATAACATTGTATAAAATTAGATAAATGTTGTCATACATGGGTTTTTACCTATATATGAAATATCAATATGATCAACTTATATCATGTTATGGCTAAGCTCTTGTAGATAATATCAAAATAGACAATGTTGAATAAAACCTATTTGTTGTTTACATGACATCTTTTAAATTTGAATAAAACTTATTTCAATCATATTTGTGTTTCTTAATTGAACCTTCAAATAATAAATTGATTGAAACACTTAAAAAAGTTGTACAGGCAATGATATATGGGTGGCTCAAAAAAAAATTCATATATATATATATGTGTGTGTGTGCGTGTGTGTGTGTGTGTGTGTGTGTGTGTGAATTTAAAAATCAAATAATTTATTTTTGAAATTGAATTGTAATAAAATACATGTTGATTGAACTAAAAGACATATTCTACAAGCCAATATGAACCATTATTGGAATTCTTTCAATGTTCAATATTAAATTGATACATGATATATTTTATTTTATTTTAAGTATCAAAGTGACTTCCATTGTAACTTAAGATTGTACTTATTTTCTTAGTCTATGAAACTCAAAATCAAAATTGGACATATATTTTACCAATAAAAGTTATAGTATATAGAAAAAAATTAAATTAGCGAAATAATTTTAACAAATCCATAAAATTAAAAATTAATGAGAATCCATAAATAAGATTAATAAAAATCCATAAACTAAAATAGTGAATACATGTATCAATAAACTATCCATATGAAAATATATACAAATTACAAATAGCACTTGAACATCCATAAACTGAAATAATAAACATCCATAAACTAAAATAATGTCCATGATGTATATCCATAAATAGTCCATGTATGAAAATATATAAATTTTGTATCACATGTGAATGTTCCCTATGAAATGAGCTTGAAAATATACAAACTATGAAACTCTAAGTACCACAAGAACTCCTATGTGAGTTCCTTTGCACAAAGTAAGTGTCCATAAGTTGGTACTGCAATATAACACATTCAAATTGAAACTAATTAGACCATTATTTGTAAAAAATAAAAAATATGGAAATAAATGATTTTGAGCCACATTTTTAATTACATATACATGAATATATTGACCTCAGTCGAGTTGAAATGCAAGTCAGATAGGGTGGGGTTCTAATCATGAATCTCGGTCTGGTGCTCCCCTCCCAATGGATCAATTATTGGGGCCTACATTGATGGATTCACATCATCAGTGCCCCTAAACCTAACATCCCACTCATGTACCCACATAACAATGACATGAACAACACTCTGCATATGGGACTATGTACATAATGGCATGAACAAATTATAATTAGTCTATAAATTAATTAGCATATATGTGTAACTTAAAAAAAAAAAAAATTGAAAAATTAGGAATGAAGAATTTTACCTCAACTGTTGGTCCATGTGGTTGTATGTAGCGACTCTCCTCCACATTAGTGAACATATAGGGTGGAGGTTGAGGTGGAGGATAATCCATGGAAACCTGCTCTAGTTGATGATTGCCTGGTTGATCAACTACGCCCTCTGATGACCTCATAAGCACATCCATGGAACTGGGATGTGTCTACATGTTATCATGAACTTATTAATATAAATGAAATCTAATACCACTAGTAGAAAATGACGAAATTAGTGACTAGGTAACTAAAAAAGTTAGTCACCGCAATTATTTCAAGTGAATTACTACTAAATTTGACAAATTTTAAGTGACCGAACTAAAAATGACTAACTTAAACAACTATTTAGTCTAGGGATAAAAAATACAACTAGCTAATAAGTGACCAAACTAAGAGTGACTAACTTAAATGACTAATTTAGTCCAAGATCAAAATATACTACTGGATAATAAGTGATAAAATTAATAATGATTAACTTAAATGACTACTATAAACCAAGAATAAAAATATGACCAAATAAAAAGTACAACAATTATTATATGAATTACTCATATATGTTAGTAATTTTTAATTATGTCACTACGGAAATGGAAAATTGCAATTTTGATGGTGAATTGTTACATTTCACTACATGCATGGGTCTCTGAATCCATCTACAGTGTTAAAATTATGACTACCCTTTCGTCTCTAAATTTTAGCACTGCAAATAGATGCAGATACCCCCTTCTTTGAATCCATCTGCAATGTTAAATTTAGACACAAAGGGGTATTTGAGTCCATTTGCAATGTTAAAATTTAGATGCACATTTAAGAGTCTCTAGATCCATCTGCAATGTTAAGTACATAAAAATGACACAAAATGACTAAAATTTTCTAGTCATAACAACATTTGACATAAAAATTACTTAAAATGCACATAGATTATCTTGAATCCCTTCTAACAAAAACTATTATCCATTGCACTGTGAATAAAAGGTGATATGAGTTTACTTGTGCTATGAAATGTTTGATTTAAATAATTTACTTATAATAGTTCACAAATCTTAATGAAGAGAATTTTCATAAATCCTTTGGAGTTTAGATGTTGTGCATTACCTTCATTTTGAACATATTCTAGAATATTGGCCTAGTTGAAATCTCCCTAAAATATAACATATGATAACAAAAGAAATGCTAGTTATAAAGAAACAAAATTGCATAAGCATTTTTCTTTCTTTTATGATATTGTTTCCTATGCTGACACCTTACAATGTTTACTTTGAAACATGTGGTGCAATTGATAGTTTTATATGTTTGATGAATATAGTGTTTAGAGTTTATATAGACTAATTTGGTGTTGCCTTCTTGGGTGATATTCTTATACACTCCAAGAAAAAAGAGGAGCATGAGTGACATTTTAGGATAGTGTTATAGGTGTTACAAGAGAAATAATTGTATGCCAAGTTTAGTAAGTGCACTTTCTATCAAAGGAAAATGCATGATTTAGTTCACAATGTCTTAGAGGAGGGCATGGCAATGCACCTAGGGAAGATGAAATCCATCAAATATTGGCCATCACCAATTTCAATGGTGAGACTATTTATGGGTTTACCTAGTTACCACATGATATTTATTAAAGGTTTATATAAGATTATACATTCAATTATTTCATTGCAACAAAAATGAGTGCAGAGTGAATGGACTACAAATTGTGAAGATAATTTTCAATAGATGAAATACTTATTAGCCAATGCACATATTTTGAAGAATGCAAATCCCAATGATGATATTTTGGTGTTCATAAATGCATGTAAAAAATGACTTGGTCGACCCCTTATGAAAGATAGGCATGTCATATGAATTGAAGAAAATCAAATAACATGAAATAAATTATGCTACCCATGGGTTGGAGCTTACAATTATTATCCATACATTGAAAATGTGAAGAAATTATCTTATGGGATGAAATTTTGAGTTGAAAATAGACCATAGTAGTTTGAAATACTCACATAGACAAATTAGATGGTTGGAATGCTCTATTGAATCTCACTTTGACATCAACAACATTAAGGAAAAAGAGAATAAAGAGGTTAGTGCACTTAGCATTAAGAGGGTGCACGTAATGCATGCTATAGCTATTAGCATATATAACATAGACTTAAAAGGAATAATTTTGGAAGATTAGGATCAAACTAACACTATTTAAAAATTAAATAAGACTTACAACAAGTTGATTCACACCAAGAATTTAATGACTACATGCTAGAAGAGGATGGAAACCTCTTGCAAAGGAACACAAGTTTATGTTCCTAATGCTAAAGAATTGAGAAATTTAGTGATAAGAGAAATGTGTGATGCGCCATATGTTGGACACTAGGGTATGAGAAAACTATTGGACACTAGGTTGATTACATAGCCAAACACATGTAATGTTAGAAGGTAAAGGATGAACATAGACATCCAACATGATTTCTATATCCATTGTCCACTAGCAGCTAGATTTCCTAGATCCCAAAACTAAGAGCTCCTTATCAATCTATGTTAGATCCCTAGATAGGATGGAGATTGTATAAGGGACCATGATACATAGAAATAAATATCATCCTTATATTGTGAAATATGATTGTAGGAATTATTGTAAGGGTCACATCACTCTTAATTTAGTAGGTATTGATCTCATAGTGTTGGCTATAGACATCCATAGGAGTATGCTTACCTTTGTGGAATCATAGCTCTATATTAGTGGTGTCCTATTATAGAGAGAATTAGTCCAAAAATAACTATGGTTGGATGGAGTATTTGACATTTGTACCTAGCTCTGTAAAACATTTATAAGGATAAATATTCCAATCACTCTGTTATTTAATATGTAAATGTTATGCTTGAATGTTACGTTCAATTTATGTCGTGTATGTTTAAATGTTGTTTTGCATGATTAATTCATCTACATTCTTGAATTTCAAAATCATGGACAATCACATGAGTCTATATGTTGGACAACATCATTGATTTCTTTCAAAATGGTATTAAAGTTGAATTTATGGTAACATACCTTAGACTAAGGGTCTAGGTATGTCACTCATCATCTTATTGGTATGTTGTAAAAACCTAGCAAATTTTCATGTAGAAGAATAACTTATGAGGCTTAATGATATTTATCTCAAACATCTACAAAGAAATGCAAAAAAAAATACATATAGAATAGAGAAAGTACACCATAAATGATCCCCAAAGAAAAATTATTGGTTCTTATTCATTTGGCAATGAAATTTTTATAGTTTACAAAGAGATCACCAATTGAAGAGTCAATCCTTAAATTTGGCATGCATATAAATAAGAGTCTAGAAGAAACAACAAAATATGCAACTAACTAACAAACTAGCATTTAAGATCTAGAAATAGATCCTTCATGGGAGGTGAACTACTAGTGATGATTCTCCTTGATGATCATGGCCTAATGTGTCACATTAGGTCCTCCCAGCTTAGATGGATATTTTTCCCACTTTCTTCTCAATTTATTGATGGTGCTATGTATGTTAAATTGCTACTAGATATATTATCACTAAACTTGCCAGCACTACTAGAAATGATAATATGAGCAAGGTTATAATGATGTGCATGATCATGTGAATACAACCCTACTCGATGTGCAGATGAAAAAACATATGCTATGAGAAAAAGTGAAAAATATGTTGTTGTATGATACCAAACACTGCTAACATCATAATGTGTCCATCAGAAAATTCTAATATATAAAATGAAACAAATATCTTATCCAAGATGTAAAAACTCATTGTGTCAAGTATCTCACTCTTACATCTCAAATATTTAATCTCTTAGAAAATTTTGACCTCCAAAATGGTTAACATGCATATTTTTGTGACATTTCACAATAAAGAAAAGTTTTTATTTTCCACACCATTTAAAAAAAAACAAATGTCGAAAATCTAATGTCAACAATATTCAACTAAATTTAAAACATATTGCTCAAAACCGAGCACTTTCAAATATATCCATCCATCCCATAATTTAACACATATTGCTCAAAATTGGGCATGTGGTTAAATATATTTTACCATGATCTAATTCCCACCAAAAGATAAAGGTAGTTCGGCAAGGCAATATGAATCTCCAATCTTCATTGGGAATACATGGAATACATGAATCTCCAAATAGGTACTGGTCACTAGATCAATCTTTAGGACATCTATATTAATTCTTGTTCTTCAAATCCATTGAAATTCGATGCCTTAGTTGTAGGTTTGTTCTACTTTTTCCAGTGATTCACCTCTAGTTAGGGTTTCAAGGTTGAATTTTGATACGTTCATTGATTTGTTCTACCCCTATTTTCCTGAATAAACAAAATCGTGGGTGAGTTCATCACAGCTTAATGATGACTCTCAACATGTAATGATCCCCGTGATAGAACTCACCTCGGCTTGAATGATTTGTGCATTTTGTAAGCGGGATGTTATGATGTATATATTCATGGAGTCATCTACTGAGGTGGAGGAATTGCTTGGATGATGAAAAGTGGTCAAAATTCAAGCAAAAAAATTTAAACAAATCTTGTAGATGTAGTGTTTGAATCATGTTTTTAATGGTGGAAATGTATTCAACACCATCAAAAACATCAAAGACACTTAAAATTATGAATTTTGACAACTTTTTCTTGATTTACAAAAATACCTCTGAGATATTTTCAAAATATGGCTAGAATTTCCATAACTTTTAGGGAAAAAAGAATAATTTTTAAACTACCGCTATATTATTCATTACTGGGAGGAAGACTGAATTTTGCAGTACTTTAGCTTCTCTAGAGGCCACCTTCAGTCTGTTCTCTATCTGGAGGCCATTGGTGATCTGCTCCTCAGTGGCTCGGCCGATACAATGATTAGGGTTTGGAAAAGGGAAGAGGGCAAAACCAGAATATGTTGTGTTGCAATGATAGAGGGGCACAGTGGTTCCGTCAAATGCATCGGCGTCACTACCTTGGATCTCCATGACGGCTCATTTATTGGTTACAGTGGAAGTCTATATAGAATGGTGAAGGTGTGGATGGGTCATATAAAAACCACCATGATATATATTAAGGGAACTTTAACAATACCTTGAGAGAACTTAATATATCACAATAAAGGTAGTCTAGACTCATTTTTCTTTATAGCACAAACCCCAAGCATTCAGACCACTAGTAGCAACAAAGTAACCACATAAAGTTTCAGCTGGAACATTGCCAAGGAAGGTTGCAATCTCCTTCTATTGCACCAGTTTTCCTCCAATAGTACCAAATCCTATGCCCTCTAACTGTGAAGTCACGTTTATGAAGGAATAGTAATCTTAGAAACCCGACGCATGAGCCACCAGGGTATTCCTCTTGGAGAAGATTTCTTTGAAATTGTCCACTGTGAAAATCTTCAATATAGTTTGGTTGTGGCAATAAACCCCCTTGCATTCCCATCCCTTATCGCATATCTTCATTTTCTTCTTCGACGCCAGTGAAACATTCAAACACAGTGCCAATGGGAACAAAACAACCAAACAAATCCTTCCCATTGCCATGACAACGAGATCTCTACCAGATCTAGGAAGATTTTGAAGCTTAAGGCCAATATTCAGGGTCCCAGAATTTGAGTATATATCTTGGAAAATCTCATAAATTAATTGTAATGTTGACTTCTGTCAAGTTTTCCTTTGGTTCCCCTTAAACACATTATGAATGCACTCTCCTGTCAAGTCCAATCTATGGTGTAAAATCAGGCCTGGCCACAATTTAAGGTCTATTGGAGAAAGTGGTATGGTTGACTAAATGATTTTTGACATTGTTTTGTGGTTAGATTCTCAAATTTTGTAAATACTCCTGAAGTTATCAAGTAGGTAAACATATTGGAGTCTGGGATTTCATAGTTGGAGGAAGCCAAGAACTTCTAGCTTGATTTGTATTCACAAGTAATTCTCTCTCTGTATGCATAATGATCAATTGAAATTTTTTTCTTATATTAAGATGTAATAAGTTTATTTTTCTAGGATGATGTCGATGAAATTTCTAGTTTTCTGTTAGTGACAAGTATCTTTAACAATGACTTCAATACAGGCGCGGAAAATTAATGATTATGTAGCTTTTATAATAGGCATATTTGTTCAATGCACATTGCATTTAGAATCAATTGCACAATATAATATTTCAATTTATGTGTTTAGACTACTCTATTTATCTAAAAATAAGAATAGAAATTAGCATGCCATAGTTGGATTACATTTGACATATTTGCTGATTAGATTTCAATATATTGTGGTTTGTTATAAATAGCAGTAGTTGTAAAGAATCCTTTAAGGGACAATTTCACAAATATGAATTTTCTATACTGAACATGAACCCCTATTCTACTAGAAAAAATTCAAGCATAGCTATATTATTTATTAGGAAAACTTACGAGTTAGTGATTATTCTTAGTCAAACTAGGTGGTGTTTCTTGATTGCCATTGGCATTGTTGTACCTCTCCTCCTCCTCTCAGAGTTTCTGCATTGTGTGGTCTAGTGTCGTGCGTCTGTATTTTCATCTGTATGTTTGGAGCTCCATGTGTTGTCTGTGTATGAGTGTGGTCTGGTCTCTGTTGTTATGTATGTTTCTATCATCTATTTTGTGAGTCTATCTATGTGGTGTGGTTATATAAACAATTTATGCAATGTTTTTCCAACCTTGAAGAAAAACATATGTGTCATGCAGAAAGAGTTATGTTTGTGGACAAACCTAACCTCCCTAGGAGTCTAAGACTCTCTAGTGACAAACAAACCAAACAAGAACAATCCTTCTCTAAACACACATTATTCTATGAGAGATCAAGTGCTTTCCAATCTTACCTTAGGTCCAACGTTTGTTGTAGCAGTCCAGCCTTGCTGATCCAGATGAGCTCCTCCTTCACTTTAAGACCTGCATACACTAACAAAGCAAACGGTTACATAACACCTGAATAATTCATAAAACAAAGCATATTCATCACATAGACCAAGGAGTACATGAAATAATTCATTAACAACAAATCATTGAGAAGAATGGACTTATTTGTATTAAGGAAACCAAAAAGGAACCATTACAACCTGAGCCTTGGTGTTGTGCAAGCTCCTCCCAGGGTCCAACAAGAGATTTCCTCTACTTTGACAAGCTCACCCACTCCCAATATGGCAACAAGAAAGGATGGTAATCTCTCCTCACAAGTTAAAAATGGAAGTCCTAATTCCAGCAGCATTTACCCTTTGGAATGTTCAGCTTTCAACCTCCCCTCCTTTGGCCCAATGCCTGTATTTATAGTGTTCTAGGGGAAGTTATTCAGTTCCAACATCAATGGGATACTCCCTCTTTTGTATTGGGTAGCTCCTCTCTTGATGGGATAAGTTCCTCTATCATAGGGATGCATGAACCATCTGGAGGCGCTCAATACATGTCAAACACTCTTCTAGAAGGCTCTAGAAGTGACCACAAGTAACTTTTTAAAGATGAAACTTGTGCCTTTTGACCTTTACAGGGGTACGCACCCATCCTTTGGCTTACAGAGCATACAAGTACGCAAGCACAGTGTGTTTGGGATGCGTACACGCAGGCAAGGTAGAGAGAACTTGCGTACCCAGAGATAAACATGTTTTTAAGTGACTTTCTCTCTTTTTGAAGTTTGACATGAAGAGTAGAGGTATGAGGCTTGACAAGGAGGATAATATGACTATTGATGGAGCCATATTAACTGCAGATAGTCATGGTGACAAATTTCAGTGTAACAAGCATTCTAGGAGTAGTGGTGGACTATGTTTTAGGCCTATCCAATTGACCTTCAACCTTTGCATTGATTGCTTATACATAAGTGTCTTATTGAGTGCCTCTCTCAACCTTTGAGGGGAGTGATATTCTCTTATCTTCAAGATGTGTGGCAGTGTGTTCCATCTCCTTAGGCAGGTATGTATATTGTCATCTCCTAGTAGCCTAAACATATCATAAAAATGTGAAATTGCTTGTTCTTGGGCAACAAGATATCTAGGTGCGAGTTGAGTATCATTTGCAATCAAATTATGGGTGTTGATTAGGGCCATGGGATTTGATTGTTCAACTCTGATGAAAAGAGGTTCATTTTTCTCTATGGCAATTATTCTTTTCATCTTTGCAGCTCTTGACTTCTCGTGGTTCATCCATGATACCAAAGCCATTAATTGTAGATCTCCTAGCTTAGCATTAGGGTCCCAAACATTCATGTCTGTGAGGTCCACGTTGTGCAAATAAAAATTAGCCATTGTGGCCCTATCCTCTAGTGTACTTTGATCACAAAGATCAATAAACTTCTTGTAGTCCTAAAATAGCATGGTGCCCCTTTGTGATAGTGTTTTAATCTGAAGTTGCATCCATTTTTCTTTGAGGTAAAGAGCATAGGATTTAGTTGGCATCCTACACTGGATGGCCTCTAAGGAGAGGTTGGCCATACATGCTAGTTGGTTCTCTCTTTTCTGTAGCTGTCCCCTTAGCCATGCATTTTCTCTCTCAAGTTGACTTTTCATGATTGCTTCTTTGTCCCTTAAGCCACTTAGCTCTTTGCCCATTTCTTTCCGTTTCTCTTCCATGTGCCCAATGTCTTCCACCCCTTTTGACTTGGCGATTTGCATCCATCAATGGGTTTTTTCCCTCTCATTCTCAAGTTCGAAAAAGAGTGGGATGGTAAATTTTTGAGATATTACCCTTCCTCCTTCAATAAACCGGTAATGGAAGTCTAGGTTAGGTTGGAGGCTTGGTTCCTTTGTCTCTGGGTCTTCTTCTTTTGTTTCTTGCTTCTCCCCTACCTTGCTTTCCAATTTATGTTCTTCATGTAGTTTGAGCAGAGTATCCTATAGGACTGTTTTTTCTTCCTGTAGGTTTTGTTGTGGATCCTATAGGATGACCTTACCCTTTGAGGAAGTTGATCTAGTACTAGGCCTCCTTACATAGGTGATTTTTGACTTAGGGGAAGGCATTTTGTCTCTTTTTGTAGGGGCATCTTCAATATCAATAGGAATTTTTGTGGATATTTTTGGATTCCCTTGTTTGATTCTTGTGCTCTTTCTTGTTCTGAAATATAGTGGTGTTTGCCTCCTTCTTTTTCCTTTTTGCTTGACTTGGGTGCTAAGAGCAGTGAGAGTAGCTACTACCTCCCTCTTAGTGGCCTCTGGAGACACACTAGGTGATTCCTCCTTGTGTTATTTCCCTTCTATTTCAATTCCTTCTTCCTCTTTGTTTTTCTTGTCTTCTTCCTCTTTGTTTTTCCTGTCTTCTTCCTATTGTGGTTCTTCCTCATCTCCATTAGTTTCTTCCTTAGTTTCCTCCTCTATTTCATCATCATCCTCCTCCTCTTCTCCCTCTTCTTCTTCTGCTTCATCATGTTCCTCTTTGTTAGCTTCTTCTTAATCCATCTCATCCTTATCTAGCTTTGTATCTTCCTCTTCCTGTTTTTCCTCCTCCTCACTGACAGAAGGACTAACATCATGTGTGAGGGTTTTAATGTCATCCTCTACTGGCAAGTCTCTTAAAACTGACAATGTTATAGGGATTCTGATGTTTTGGATGGCATCTTCAATAAGGATCCTAATCAAGCCATGGTGAGCCAATTGTTAGGAATTCCCCTCCTTCACTTTGTTGTTGGAGTCTATGAGTGATTGCATCAAGAAATAGGGTATGATGATTCTTTGGTGAAATGGTGTTTCTACCTCAAATCTTAATTCTTCAAGGATCTTGAAATGATAGCCATAAACAACATTATATCTACCCTCACATGAGATATATTTGATGAGTGGGTAGCCTACCTCACTCCATGGGTATGGAAGATTGTCCCTCCTTACTCCATTTTAGTCCTCAGTGGGTTCTTCACCTTCCAAAAAGAATTTCCTTTTTGCCACCTGACTGTCTCCTTTGTCTTCTTTTCTCCATGGAATTCCTAGGGGAAGTGTGGTGACCCTACTGATGAGCTCTAGTGTGAGACCTATAGTGAGGCCTCTAACTATAACAGTGGCATGGATTCTACTGTGTGGAGTGAGGGAGTGAGCAAATTCTTGAGCCACCTCATCATCATACCCAGTGAAATTTTCAAGAAAACCCATATAGTTGTGTCTTGTAAATATTTCAATCGCTTGGGGTGATGTTGTATCCTCACAGTGTTTGTGGGCTCTCTCCTATTAAACCCTCCTGTCATCTTGCTCGTGAAGCTTGAGGAGAAAATGAGAGGGGTGAAGCAAATTTTTTTAATGCAAGACAAAAGAAGAGTTGACTATGTATGTAATTCACCTCTCACATTTTCTAAATTCACTAGATTTAAGAGTATTTCTGGTTCATGCGCTTGTAAATGGGGATGGAATTTTAGAGCCTACCTTTGTAGAATGGAGGCAGTGGACAATTCTCAAGATATCCCCTCTTGAACTCTTCTCTGCCTATCCTGTAGATTACCTCTGTGTATCCTATAGACTGATCCTGTAGACTGTATCCTGTAGGAATTCTTGTGCATGCTCCTGTAGGAATTCCTGTGTAGAACGATGGATCCTTGCTTTCAATGGGTGGAAAAAGTTATGAGAGCAACTTGAGTGAGGGAGTTTCGAGGAGGTGGAATGCATGAATGCATGCAAATGATGTTTTATTTCCCTTTATGGTGTTTTGGGGTGAGGTGGTGTGCTAGCAATAGAGGTACATTGCCATTTTTGGACCATTGGTCCCCCCTACCACCTCATCATTTCCCACTCCTCATAATCAACTCCCACCTCATAGATTTGTAGTTTAACCACTTCTTGTCCTACTCCTATGTCTTTGAGTTGACTGCACCCACGTGTGAGAGGACACCAAGTTCTGCATGTGCTGACTGAACAAAGGTGGCCAAGTTAACTGGACACCCTTTCACTTATAAACCAACTATTTCATAACCTTTACAAATTTTGATTAAATGAGGCATATGAGTGAGCGAGCAGGATACTTACCTGTGGTTTTGATGCCATGCTGTAGTTGTCAAATATCAAAGATGTTGCATTGTTTATTTTCTTCATGCCATTATTCTTCCTCCTCTTGATATTTGCTAATGGTTTCTTAGCTTTTGCAGGTATCTGTGATTGAACGTCTGATGTTGCTATTGTTGTGGAGCTCCTGGATCATCCTAGTGAGGACTTGTTGTTGGTGATTGGCATTCTGTGGGATAGGTTGCTATAGGATTTCCTACAGGATGTCCTATAGCTACTTCTCCCTCAGAATTCATTAATCATGTTGTTGGCCAAGGGTATGAGGATAGTGTAATGAATGGAAAGAAGGAGTAGGAGTGTGTAGAGAAAAGGACACTCAGGTAATGTTATTACTCCTCTCTATTTTCCTTTTTTCGTTTTTTTCTTTTTTCCATGACTAGTAGAACATGTTGAAACTGATCTTTTTTTGTTATGGATGGTGAGTGCAGGGATGATGATGGTGGACAAGGTGAGGTGTTGGATCATGCCTAGGGTGAATTTTAGGGACATAAAAAACCTACCATGTGCCCTCAGATTGCTTCCTGTAGGTTTTCTGGGCCACTGTAATTTCTATAGGATCATCTTGTAGGTTTTTATGGGATCCTGTAGAAAACACAACCTTCGCATAAATTGAAGAAATGGAGTGGGAAAAAATGATAAAAATGTTGGAGGGATGCATGGTAAAGTGTGGAGGAGGTGAATATGTGGGAGGCAGGGTTCCCTTTGGATCCTCTTTTGTCTCCTTGATTGTTTTTCCTTTCTTTCTTTTTTGAAAAACAACTAGGCTGCCTCAGAGAGGTTTTCACCCTAGTTGTTTTCCCTAGGTGCCTCAAGGAAGGTTTTCACCCAGGGATCTTCTTATTTTTTTCTTATCTTTCATCACTGGGCCACCTCACAAGGTTTTCTACCCAAAGATGGGACTCAGGCAACCTCATGGAGGTTTTCACCTAACTCCTTATTCTTTCTTCTCTTTTTTTTTTTTTCAGTGACTTGTTGAGGGAGGCATTAGAATTTGCTACACCATCATCATTGTTTTATTGATATTGTCAATGAACCCTTATTTTGATGAAGGTCTCTTGTACATTTTCAATCAGTGCCCATTAACAAGCAACGGAATGGCTTCTTCATCTATAGTTCTGATTTGCACTGAACCATTATCATGGCATCTTTCCACAACACAAGGTCTAAGCCATCTTGTCCTTAGCTTGCCCTTGAAGTCTTTATACCTAGAATCATATAATAATGCCCAATCACCCTCCTGAATTTCTTCTCCTTAATATGTTTATCTTCCAGATCTTCCTCTAAAGCTAAACTATCTTTGTATGTAGGAGGGCCTGCATTCTGAATTCATCGAAGCCATTCAGTTGGAACAATCACTCTTTCTGTGCATGGCTAAGATCCAAATCTAGTTGCGCTGCCATCCTCAATGTGTTATATTCAAACTCAATAGACAACAAGGCTTTTTCCCCATAGACCAGCTCATAGGGTGTATATCCAGTGGTGGTCTTCCATGTGGTATTATAGGCCCAGGTGGCCTCAACTAGTCTTTCTTCCAAATCCTACTTACTGCTGCTTACTACCTTTGTTAAGATGCTCTCCAGTGCATTGTTGGTCACCTCCACTTGCCCATTAGCTTGTGGATGATAGGGAGTGGAGGTCCTATGCTTGATTTTGTGATGGCTGAGCAGTTCTTCAATCATGTTGGAGGTAAACCGACTGCCTTGGTCTGTTACTAGCTCTTTAGGGTACCCAAATTTGTAGAATACATTCTCCCTTAGGAACTCAAGCACCTTCTCTTCTGTTGCTGCCTTAATTGCCTTGGTTTCATCCCACTTAGTCAAATAATCAGTGCACACAATAATGTATTGTTTTTGTTTTGAAGGAGGTTTGATAGGCCCAATGAAGCCCATGCCCCACTTGTCAAATGGCTCGAAAGTCACTTGAGGTTGTAGGGGCATTTCATCTCTTGGAGTAGGCTCTCCCATCCTCTAGCACTGATCACACTAACTAGTGTACTTTTTCACATCTTGATGAAGAGTGGGCCAATAATATCCTACTTGTAACACTTTGAATGTTGTCCTTTTTACTGAAAAGTGACTCCCACAAGGCCCATGATGACAGGTTAGAAGGATGTCAAAAACTTCCTCTTTTCTTACATGCCTTCTCAAGATTTGATTGGGGCCAAGTTTGAAAATATTTTCCCCAGTCTAGGTGAAGGGAGCACGTTTCCTGGCTATCTTGCTCTTTTCTTTGGAGGGAAAGTTTGATGGGAACTATGATGATACCAAATAGTTTTCTCTATCAAAAAACCATGGAGAGAGAACTAAAATAGCAAACAAGTGCTTGTTTGGTAACTGGTCATCCACCATTCCTTCTTCACCTGCAGGTAGATTTCCCCTAGATAAAAGTCTACAACAACATTTTCCTTACTAGGCTTATCAATAATGGTTAAATCAAACTGCTGTAATAAAAGCAACCATCTTTTAATTCCAACATTCACATCTGGTTTGTTCATTAAATATTTTATTGCAGCATGGTTAGTATGCACAAATGTTTGATAGCCTGTAATGTAATGCCTGAATTTATTTAATGAATGCACAACATCCAGAAGTTCCTTTTTAGTTATTGTATAATTTAGCTCAACCTTTGACAAATTCTTACTGATAAAATAGATGGCATAAGGAAGTTTTTACTCTACCTAACCTAAGGCTTCTCCTATGGCTTTGTGTGAGGCATCAACATGAATATGAAAGGGGAGGGCCTAGTTTGGGCCTTGGAGAATTGGTGCAGTGGTTAAATTACTCTTTAGAATGTCGAAGTGTTATAGACATTTTTGGGTACTTCAACCCCAATCACAAATGTCCATAACTGAGGGCTTTAAGTCCCTAAAATGGTTGCTTCATTGCCTAAAGGAACAAGGTCAACTGATTACATCATCTCCGAGAAGTTCTCCACTGAAAAATGCTCATAAATGGTCAAAACTGGACCATACTGAAAGCTCCATGTAGGGGGTGCAATGCATATCACCTTCCCAATGTACAGGGTGCGATGCATACTGTTGTGCTCCTCTGTAGGGTGCGATGGTCGGGAATGGACAAATGGCAGGGACCAAAATGCAAGGTGTAAGATCATGGAACCTTCCAGAAGCTTCCCCACTGACACTTGCCACTCCATTTTCGACCAGGGATGAGTAAGAGATCTTAATTCTCCAAGTGGAAGCAGGAACTATGAGAGAGAAGAAACTAATCAAGATCCCAAAAGACGACTCACCTCTCTGTAATCATCTATATATGGGTCCCTCATCACAGAGATCCAAAGGCTGGAATTTTGTAATCCATAGAGAAGTGTTGTTGGTATTCTGGTGTACATTCACAGTGTTGGGTGATTTTGCTTTGCTTGAGGTGAAAGAAGGTCTTCTTAGCTAGAGGATGATGCTGGGTCAGAGCTGCTCATGGTTGTAATCCTATTGCTACTTTTATCTGAATAAAGATATTTGTGTTTCCTTCTATATCCTGGTGTACTTGTTTATATATGCATGTATATGGTTAATGTACATCTGATCCTGCATTATTTGTGAATTTAGATCCTTGTTTCTTGCATAGTAGTATGTTGTTGTGATTCTACAGGTCCTTTTAAAGCTAAGCAGACAAAGAGCAAGCAGCAAAACTCTATCAAGAAGGGGAGGGAATCGAGTGCACGACTCAGGATGGCCCTTTTGGTTCTCCTCCCATCTATTTTCATAAAAGGAATCAATAGTAGAATTTGATTGTTTGTTTCTAAGATAGCCACACATCTTAGTGTGAATATCAACATCCTTGTGGACACTATTCCTGTATAACAAAATGGCGACTCCGCTGGGGATCGACTAGATTACTTGTTAGCCTATCTATCCTTGTTTCTTTTATAAACATACAAACAGAGCCTGAAGTCAAGCCAGCTAGCCTTCGAACTGCATTTTTCATACAAATGCAAAGTAGATCAATGTTGCTTCAATCAATCTCTGGGTTTTTGTTTATAAATTAAACAATAGATCTGCAAGCAATCTAATTTCCCTAAGTAGTGGCTTTAGTAACCTCTTAAATCACCCCTGTGTTTTTACATACATTGATCTGTACTTATTTAGCTTAAAAACCTCAACTAAACTGAAAACTGTGATTGACGTCTCGTTCAAAGTCTTGCACTGTAACCATCGCACCCTGCCTTCAAGGCAACCTGTATGCATCGCACTTCCCGAATGGAGTAACTGCGTTGCATATTGAGTTCACTGTGTAACATGTGTGATGGTCAGGGAGGACTAATTTTACCCTCTGACTGTGGATTTTTCTCACTGTTTTCAGTCTTATTCAAGAGTTTTCGCTGTCTGTAATCAGTGTGCTTCTGTGAATACCCCCTTCTCTAGCATTATTCCGCCTCCTTAGTGCAAAGAACTATAAACATTTTTTATGTATTGTGCGTCGTTTTAGTTCTCTTTTGCAAAAAATAACATAGTCAAAATGTCGTCACTAGATCTGAAAGTGTCGTAGCTGTCGTTTTCAGCTTTAGAAAGCAATCCCATTGTTTTAGATAGTTGATTATACGGTTATTATTGCATAAGACTTGAATTACTATTTTTAAAGTGTTGAAAAGCAATTTCCGTTTCAAAATCGCAAAGTGTCTCTCTTGTTTTCACTTGATTTTGAAAAAGAATTTTGTTGAGTACAGTCACTTTAAAAGTAATTCAGTTTTGCACATAGTTTTCTTAGTGTCATTTACACATTAAGGGAGCTAAAAACCAATACATGCATGTGCATTTGCATCTTGAATTCTTCTCTTGATTTAGGACTGTGGATATTAGTGTGTGCTCTGTTCTCTGTGAAGAAAAGATGCTTGACTTTCTTCCCCTTAGTAGCTAGGATTTTCATTGCTGAAAGAAGATAAAACGTCTATTTATCATCTTAGACTGCATTTAGAAATTATACATACATCACGTGGTGAACCTGAAAGGCAAACTACTAAGCAAGATCAACTTAAAATAAATTTCAATGAATCTAACAACACTTTGGAACTTAACGCAACATCTAGAGGTCTAGGCTACAGACGTATTCCGGCGTCGTAAAGCCTGCTAACTGTTGCTTTCAGTGCTGGTTGGGTGATTCCTCCACTCTGAGACGACAAGTGCCAGTACGGACTTGTGCTCCCATGTATCGTCGCGTATATATTGGGAGACCACTATAGGCTGCATCCTTTATCCTTAGGAAGCCGTGTCTACCACCATATCGATCGTAATGCACCAAACACAACATTCGAGAAGACTGACTACCATACCGTAAAAAGTATTCTGTAGTTTACGATTGGTTTGGTAATCCTCTCTGCCTAGATCTCCAGAGAATTCCATTTTGCCCCTTTTCAGACTCCTTAACGGAAAAGGTCCTCTGAGCGCTTGTCACTTCAAGCTCAATAAAAATTGAAGGCGACTAGAGTCATCTTTTGTTTTTTCTCGACTCTTTAAAATTGAAAAAACAAGTTGTGTCCAAGCGTCTAAAAATTTATTTTAAATCGGAATAACGTCACAAATTCCCCTGTTGATCTTCAGGTTGAGAAAATGGAGTCTACCAGCCAAGGATTTCCCCGTGAAGGAAATCCTAATCCCTTCCTATCTTGGGGAGATGTTGGTCATCCCATATGGCCACTTTGTCACTTCCAGGATTGACAATTGGTTTTCCAGTCTGGCTCTTCTCTACCTCTGTCGTTTAGAATCCCACAATTCCTTAACAGTCTAACCAGCAACTAGACAACACTAGAGTTGCTTCCCAACCTTCTACTTCATATGATTCTCCTTCTCCTCCTTCCTCTTCGCTTGACAAAGCCGATAAAGCTAAAAGTCAAGTAACTGAGAAGAAGAAGAAACAAAAAGAGAAAAAGGAAAAGAAGAAAAAGGAACCAAAATCGAAAGGGAACAACCAAGTATCGTCTAGCAAAAATCCACACAGCGCACAGTCAAAACCTAAATCTCCTTGCATCATTTGCAATGGAGATCACTATCATCGAGATTGTCCCTGCATCCCTCAGATCTTAAGGGGCTGGTCTCCTCATTTGCACCACCCGGTAGCATCAACCTCTGGCGAACATGTTGAATGCTCACCGTCAACCAGTGAAAGTGAATCACATGGACAAAGAAGGAATTCTAGACTTCCTTGTAAGTTGTGTGAAGGCGATCACGCCGTCCACCACTGTCGCTTCCTTGAAGAGGCTAAAAGAGTTTTAGATAATCGTTTGGCTTCACCGTTACGACTTCCTCCTGGATATCAAAAACTCTTGTCGAGTCCTCCACCGGTTGAAAATCCAGCTGGCCCATCCTTGTGGTCAGCTGAAGCACCTATTGTTGAAAATGAACCTTCATAATCCACACCAGACGAAAGTCAAAGGGTCGATACGGTAGTTGACCCAGTAGTGCCTTCAGAGTGTTCATCTTCGAACGATACCGTCACTGAAGAGAAAGAGAACGAAACAGTTCAAATTCTTTTCATCAACACCGACTCTGATGAGCTTGGGGGCAGTACTCCCGTACCTTTACCGCAGGAGGGAAGTTCATCAGAGTCCTACCCGACCATCTATTTGGTCCCACCACCAAGCAACCTAGTGCTTTCCTTCGACCAGAATCTACTAGGCAGACCCCGTTTACCAGCCAGTGTACCATTTAGAATTATTGTACAAGCTTACATAATGGTCATGGTTGGTACCATCATTGATGAAGGGGCTTCTGTGAGTATCCTTTCCTCAACTGCTTGGAAAGTGCTTGGTTCACCATCACTTTTGCCTGAAATGAGAAATCTAACAGGCTTCAACAAAGGAACTAGTCAACCTTTAGGGATCCTTCCAAATGTGCCCATTACTTTGAGAAGGAAAATTGTTCACATGAACATTATGGTAGTTCAAGGACCTTTAGATTACAATCTACTCCTTGGACGTGACTATATTTATTGCATGGGAGCCGTCATCTCCTCACTCTTTAGAGTAATGTGTTTTCCGCACGAAGGCACAATGGTCAAGCTCGTAGACCAAATGTCATTCCTTGGTTCACACATTGTAAATAGTCAAATGCCATCCATGAATGGTCTTTTCACGCAAGAAATGTCTCATCGGTCTCCAGTCCGTCCACCTAATGAGCGCGAGCGATTCAGGAAGATGTGACTGAAACCCAGGGGGCATGCACCCGGGTCTGCTTCGGCAGGAAAACTCTAGGTATAGGGTAGGTTTCGGCGAAGGATATATGACTAGTCCGATACCCCTCCATATAGGAAAAGGTATTAGACCAGATAAGATACCTCTGTTAGAAGGTAGGCCTTTCCCTATAGAACAAATGTTTTGTCTGCAAATTGAAGGGTAACCTGGAAACTCTACTTCGCTATACCTGGGGGCATGCAAACATTTCCACATGCAAGTGAAGAGCGATTATTTATTTTTTAAATTTGTAGGACCTCTAACCCTTTAAACCCGTAAGGCTAGTCGTTTCCTAACTTGTACAAAGAAAGGATCTGTGGCAAAGCTTTAGAGATGTAAGCCACTTCAAAATAGCATCTCGAATGAGACATTTCTATCATACGACTGGTGACCAATGTTGTCGCAGAGTTCAAGCTCGTTAAAAAATAAACTCTCCATGAGCAGTTTTAGTGCATAGTTCATGCTCGTTAAAAAATAAACATAAGTCATGAGCAAGTGTTTCTCCCCACGTTTAAGCTCGTTAAAAAATGAACGGGTAAATAACCATTGTGAATGCCTTATCGCCAGCTTTTGAGCCTTGGTCGTGTTCTCGCCATCACCTCGACTCTGTTTTTAGCCGATCATTCACCCCCATGTGATTGTTTACCCCTTCGAGGAACATCTGCGAAGAGTGATTCTGCTAGCCATCCTTGTAACACTGCCGTGATTGGAAAATTCCAAACCCTACTTGGAATGAGCTGCTACTCGAAACTATCACTCATTCCTCGAAAACAAGTCTTCTTTAAGCTCTTTTCACCTGACTCGTAAAATATGAAAATATTGCCGAGCGATTGGCCTCTCCAGCTCGTTAAAAGGAATCAGCAAGCACTCACTCTACTCACACTCCACAACACCTCCAAGTTTAGAAAACCAATTTTTATGAAAAATCGCCCATCCTGTGTTTTAAATAAATTTTGTGTAATGTATTAATGTCAAATTTATATGTTGAGATAAATATGAATGTAAGAGTCATTTGCAAGGTTGAGCAAGTAGAGAGGAGTCGAGTGTGTAAGTCTGAAAGGTAGTGAGGAGAAAATCGTGGAAGAAATATTGATGGGTGAGTGAAAACAAGTTTTAGGGAGGAGTTTTACGGAAGGTAAGTTTTTGTGTTTTACTTGGGGCAGCACCCTCTAAATTTTTCATGTGAATGTATTTATATATGATTTATATTATAATCCAAAGTTTGGTTTGTTGCGAAGTGGCCTTAGACCTTCATGAGTAAATTTATGGCAACTATTTTGGTTTTTACTCTGTTTTGTTGTGTCTTAAATTTCTATTTTAATTAAGCCTCTGTGTAGTTGCGATGTTTCTATCACAACTACAATTTTGCCTTGCCACGAGCGAGACTCCTCTTCTCTGCCCTCTAAATGTTTTCTAACAAAACCATCATTAGCGATCTAAGCACAATTTTAAGGCATAGCTTCACGATCCTTTAGATGATCTATACTTCAAATATGAAATAATATCCTACAAAACATTTTGAAACTTTGGCCGTGAAAACAAATTGAACACAAATACAAAAATAATTTTAGTTAAAGGCAAATTTGTGCAATCTGGAAATCAAAGAAAACAAGGAATCCCTTAGTATGCCTGATTTCATAAAAATTTTAAGTCAATTTCCTAAATTTATGTCTTTAAAAATATATTTAATTGATTAAAAATAAAAATCTTACAATAAAATTTACGGTATGACCCAAAAAAGAGTTAATATATTATAGATTAAGGGAAAAAGAAAAAAAAAATTAAGTAAATTTTAAAGTTATCATCTAAGCTTCCAAACAATAGGATTGAATGATTACTAATTACTAGAACGCTACTCGATCGGCCTTAAAAAATAGAAAAATTTGGGAGGAATGGGAGAAATAACAAAATTTACAGCAAAATCTTTAATTTCTGCAGAAAAAACATATTCCTTAAATTTTAAAGCTATTTGTTCAGACCGTCAACAACAAACTGAGCACACATTTAAAATATGACCTAAACTACATTAAAATATGACATGTCCCATAGTCTTCAAAGAATTTTGAGGCTTCCACCACCAAAACAAAACGAATGCAAATATAACTAAATTTAAAGAAATTTCTGCAATTTCAAGATCAAAGAAAACGTTAAAGCCTACAGTATACCTTATTTGTTAATATTTCTAAATCTTATGAGAATTGAAAATTTGAAATCTAGCTTCAAAAATTTATCGGAGATAAAAGGAGCAAACGAATCAATGAACCCCAAACAATTTCACGATGGCTATTTATTTTTTAGTAGAAAAAAGCACATTTCATTACAAAAACAAAAGAAGTTACATATTCCTGAGTCTTTACTACTCCTTTTACAACCAGATGCAAAAAAAACAATGCATTAAGATAAAAACTGATCATCTAAAGCCAGGTAAACCAGTGGAAAGCCTCCCTTCTAGATAGGAAGAAGCCAGAAACTATTAAAAAGGTGGACCAAACAATAGGAAGCCTAGAGAAAGAACCAGCCACTAAAAAAATTGGAGATAACAAGGATCAGCTAGTCAAAACTAAGAAAGTAACAGGAAAAAATAAAGTGTTGGAGCTGGTGACAATGCCCTAAACCAGGCAATCAAAATGAAGCGAGACGTCCCGCTTGAAAAACTGATCAGCCAAAATATTCTCCTCCGGATAGATGTGGTAGAGGAGGAACATGTCTTCTAGGAAGAATGTTAGAAAAAATTTACTAGGTAGAGGAGAGGAGTAATACCCGAAAATTCCGTTGCAGCAAAGTTAACTGGTTCAGAAATAGGTTGTAGTGAGGAGATCGCAACCACGCATAGACTTAATTAAAAAGAAATTTTACCCACAACAAACAAGAGTAAAAAAAAAAGCTATTTGTGAAAGATTAATACCATAACACAACAAGCCACACTTTATATTATATGTCAAAACATAATGAAATACATTCATGTGATAAATGGACGCTACAACTCCAACTGAAAAACACAAAAAACTTACTACGATGTACCTATTACTGGGGTTGTGGTGTAAATTTCTATAAAACTCCGTAAAACTGATTTTCATGTGCCCACCAATATTTCCTCTACGATTTTCTCCTCACTACCTCGCCTTCTCACATGCCCCAACATACAAAATGACTTTTACATCTATATTTATCTCAACATACAAATTTGACATTAATACATGACAGAGCAAATATTTAATACACAACATGACTGAATTTACATAGTAAATTGTTTTTTGAACTTGTAGGTGTTATGGAGTGTGGGCAACAGTCGTGGAGTGAATGTTTGCCCATACTTATTTAATAAAATTCATTAAATGCCTTAACTTTTGTGATGTGTTGTGGAATGGTCCGCACTATCCTTCTGCTCTGACTTGAGTAAAATTCATTAAATGCCTTAACTTCTGTGATGTGTTGCAGAATGGTCCGCACTATCCTTCTGCTCTGACTTGAGTCCTTTCATCCACAAACAAAATCACAACCATGCAGTGGTTGACTCGGCAAGCATGGTGTTTGTCAGTGTGTTTAAAGAGGTGGTTGGGATTAATATTTCCAACACTCCCCCTTAATCATAAGTGCCGCCATTGACGATTCCCAAATAATCTCTGAGATAAACAAGACTTTCATGTGTTAATGGCTTTGTGAAAATATCAACATATTGTTCCTTTGACCTATAGTGTTGTAACACAATTTCATCATTGTTAATCAACTCTGTGATAAAATGATATTTAGCATCAATATGCTTGGTCCTCTTGTGAAACATAGGATTTTGACAATGAAATTGTAGAGGTTTTGTCACAGAAAATAGTTATTGTTCCCTCTTGGTCGTAGCGAAGATCCCTCAACATCCTTCTCATCCCAACTCCCTGACACATTGCTGCTATTGTGGCAACATATTTAGCTTCTACTGTTGACAGTGACACTATTGGTTGCTTTTTGGAGGCCCACAAAATGGATCTAGAACCCAACTTGAAAACATATCCTGACGTGCTCTTTCTGTCATGACACTTCTTTCCCAATCACTGTCAGTGTAACCAACCAGCCCAAAATCATCTGTTGCGGTGTACAAAATGCCATAGTGTTATGTCCCATTGAAATACATTAGAATCCTTTTCGTTGTTTGCCAATGTGTCTCCTTGGGTTTCTCCACGAACCTTGACACCAAACTCACTACATACATTATAACTGGCTTAGTAGCGGTCAAATACATCAATCTGCCTATCATGTTTTTGTATAATGTCAGATTGACATTGCTACTACAATCTTCTTTGCTCAACTTCAACCCCATGACAGTTAGAGTTGGTGCAGGCTTGCTGCTCTGCATTTTAAACCTCTCCAAAACGTCTACTACATACGTTTCTTGAGAAATACAAATGCTATTTTCTATTTTCTTTACTTCTATGCGCCAAAAAAACCTTAACAATCCCAATTTAGTCATTTCAAATTCATTCTTCATGACTTATTTGAAATCAACGATGAGGAAATCATCACTGGCTGTAAAAATTAAATCATCTACATATAAGACAACAATGAGAATCTTACCATCATTCTCTTTGATGTAGAGAGTAGGTTCATCGTCACATTTGTCAAAACCATTGTCCAACAAGTAGGCATCTATCCTCCTGTACCATGCATGCGGTGTTTGCTTAAGCCCATAAAAAGCTTTCTTCAACCGATACACTTTGTATTCTTAGCCTTCTACCTCATAACCAGGTGGTCAACATACACTTCCTCTTTCAACACTCCATTCAAGAACACTGATTTTACGTCCATTTGATAGAGTTTCCATTTATGTTGCGTGGGAATCGCCACAACTGTATGCACTGTCTCCATCCCCACAACGAGTGCGAAAGTATCCACATAATATCTTCCATGCTACTGCTTGCATCCTTTGACAACTTGCCTCACTTTATGCCTTTCAATCTTGCTGTCGACATTGCTCTTGGTCTTATAGACCCACTTCACTCGAATAACTTGTTTTCCTTGCGACAAGTCCACTAACTCCCATACGCCATTCTTTTATATTGCTTCTATATCTTCCTCCATTGCCAAAACCCATTTTTCTTCTTTGAATGCATCTTGAAAATGGATTGGGTCATCTACATGAAAAAATATTGCAAATAATGAATTCAAACCAGTGTTATCAACCTCATCTTGCTCATAAATTTCATTTAAATTTCTGAATTTTGGTCTTCTTGTGCTTACTGAAGATGGGATTGACATGTCACTTGGTGTTGTGCTTTGCGGCGTGCTTGGAGAAGCACTTGCTTGACTGCGTGACAATGTCCTATTATTTGTTGACGGTGTTACTTGCTACCTGCTTTGTTGTGGTTAAACAGGTGTAGAGGGAGTCACTATTGAGGAATTACTTGCTGCTGTCAATTCCTCTTTGTTGTGATGTGGTATACATGCTTTGACATCACTGTCTTCTCTAAACTTCCATCCCATGCTTCCTCTTCTTCGAACTACACATCTCTGCTGATTATGACCTTCTTGGTTAATGAATTGTAGAGTTTGTATGCCTTGGATTCATCACTATATACAACAAATATACATTTCTCTCATTTTCTATCCAACTTCTTTCTCAACTCATCTGGGACATGTGCATATGCCACACATCCAAACACTCTCATGTGAGTGACACTATGCTTTCTTCCACTCCATGCCTTTTTAGGAACTATGTTATGGACACTTTTGGTTGGACATCTATTCAAGATATATGTTGCACAAGCGACAACTTCAGCCCAATAATCATTTGACAAATGCTTTGCCTTCAACATAGTCCTTGCCATATCCATAATGGTCTTATTCTTCCTTTTTGCTTGTAATATCCCTAATTAGCCATGGCTAATTGGAATATTTGATTTTGTTCAATTTTTGCCTTCTGTAGTTATTTGTAAATAAAAAAGTGATGCTTTTAGAATAAAAAGTCACTTCCTAGTAGCACAACATTGTGACTTAAATGGGAGTCAAGGGGGCCAAATTGGGACGCAGAAATGGAGCCCACGTAGGCACATGGAGAGACTGCGTAGGAGGGAAGGAACACGTGGCAAGAGGGGAACCATGTAGGAAGAGGTGAGCCTTGGGATTGAGAGAGGTGAAGTCTATAAAAGAGAGAGGAGCCCTCTCATTTTGATCATTCAATTATGTGCATTTTGAGCTAGTTGTTTCGACTTCTGAGCACGCTGGCTGTTTAGCTGGTCTGCAGCACTGTTTAGTGCATTGAGTGTCTCCGGGGGCTTCAAGTGCTTGCTCGGGCAAGGTATTTCCATCGATATTTCAGTAGTATTTTTATCAGTATTTCAGCAACATTTTGGAGGACTGTGCAGTACTTGGAGAGGGACAAAGTTCTTTTTGGTTGTAGTGCTGGATTGGGGTTTTGCAGGTGGATTTACGCTGGGAGATTGAGTAAGGGTCTAGCTCTTGTCTCATTGGAGGGTTTTTGGCAGGGTTTCAGGCCGTGTTTCAGGTAGAGTTTAGAGGGGTTTTCTTCAGTGGCAGCGCAGGGCATTGAGGAACTGTGTAGAACCCCAAGAGGGTGTTTTTGGGGGGTCAGCCATTCCAGGAAAGCTTTCCGTTTTTTTTTTGGGTTTCTTGAGTAGATTCCGAATCCAGAGTTTCAGCTTTTTCTGAGGAGGGGAGAAACCCCAAATCATCATTTTTTTCTAGCAGCAATAGTAGCACAACAACAACATCCACGTAGAGAGGCCATTCTTGTCATTCTGAGAGTATTTATTCACTTGCCTTGTGTAAGTCGAGGTGCCATCTGTCTGATCACCTCTTGTACTTATTTATTACTCAGTATAATAAAATGGCTTAGCATTTCTTGCTGCGTTTCTTGTGTATCTGCTTATATTTCTGGTTTACATTATTATACGCTGTTCCACTGTTATTTTATCACTTCTGGGTTATTATATAATTTGCACATATTTGGTTGGAGTTTATGCTGGGGTTTGAGGAATATTCTGGGTTAGGAATATTACAGTGGTATCAGATCATAGATCTAGCTCAGCCTGTGGAGCTAGCAATCTATGACACCGGGGGAAAAACCCTATATCTGTTACAGAGGTTAGGGATACAAAGACACTGGGCGTAGGTTGGAGAACACTTATGGAGAGGGACACTGCGTTCATGTGGTGGATGCAGAACAAGAGGAGCCTGTGGTAGACGCAGAATAGAGAGAGCCAGTAGTGGACGCAGAACAGATGGCCGATGAGGATGGGAAGAGATTTGTGGATATTATCCTCAAATCAATGCAGGATTTGTCGAGGCTGATTGAGGTGATGAGGCAGAGATTCACGACAGTAGAGGCCAGACAGCGTGAGAGCCCATGAGTTTTCAGATTGGTGAGGGATCAAGTACATCCCATCACTTACTAGAGTAGCGTGATACTGTGCAGCAAGTGGCCTCACATGCCCCTACACACTCTACCATGCCCACTTTCTTAGGAACAGACATGGGGTTCGTAGCCCTACAGGAGGTAGAGCCTGGACATATGGGCAATTATTTTGCAAAGTACCAGGCCTATGGGCAGGAATTCAGGGAAGCCCTCTCATTAAGAGATTTTGTTAAGCTCCAGCAGGATAACAGACCCCATGACCATCACAGAGGGTACCGACATTACCATGATGGAGACACCCACCATGTAGTGAGTAGATTCTTGCCTACATTTGTTGGCTCATCAAATAGTTTGGAAAAGTATTGGGTGGAGAAGTTGGACATTTATTTCCAGCTTAACTAGATGTTGGAGGTAGAGGCCATCAAGGTGGCAACATTGCATTTGGATGGCGAGGCCCAGGATTGGTGGTTTCATGGGATGGTTACACTGGGGCACTCCACAGTGACGACATATGCCGAGTTTACTAGGAGATTGATGGAGCGATTTGATCGGAGGTATCCATAGCAACATTTTGTTGAGTTGACGAGGCTCAAACAGAAAGGGAGTCCAGAGACCTACATTGCAGATTTCTTGAGGGTCTCCGTGATGGTGCCAGACCTATCCATGGCACGAAGGGTCTATATGTACGTTGAGGGGTTAGCAGAGCCGAGACACTAGAGCAGGAGGCAGAGCCCACACATATGGGCGATTATTTTGCAGAGTACCAGGCCTATGGGTAGGAGTTCAGGGAAGCCCTCTCATTAAAAGATTTTGTTCAGATCCAGCAGGATAGAAGACCCTGCGACCATCACAGAGGGTACCGAAATTACCATGATGGTGACACCCACCATTCAACGAGTAGATTCCACTTGCCTACATTTGATGGTTCATCAAACAGTTTAGAAAAGTCTTGGGTGGAGAAGCTGGACATTTATTTCCAGCTTAACCAGATGTCGGAGATAGAGGCCATCAAGGTGGCAACATTGGATTTGGATGGTGAGGCCCAAGATTGGTGGTTTCATGGGATGATTACACTAGGGCACTCTATAGTGATGACATATGATGAGTTTACCAGGACATTGATGGAGCGATTTGATCGGAGGGATCCAGAGCAGCATTTTGTTGAGCTGACAAGGCTCAAATAGACAGGGAGCCCAGAGACCTACATTGCAGATTTCTTGAGGGTCTCTACAATGTTGCCAAACCTATCCACGACACGGAGGGTCTATATGTATGTTGAGGGGTTAGCAGAGCCACTTCAGGGTTTAGTCCGATCCACTAAACTAGCCACACTCTAGGATGCTATCAATAGGACCCGAGACTTACAGGATGTCTTACCCAGGACCCAGACACCTTACCCCTAGAGACAGACTTTTCAGTCTAAGGGGAAGGATGTGAGGATTCCTCCTCCAAAAGGGAATCTAGGACAAGTACAGCTTGACGACGATGCTAGGAGGGAGCTGAAGAAGAAGCGGTTGTGCTTCACCTATAAGGAGCCATGGGCACTAGGACATAGATGTGCTGCTGGCAAAGCACATTTTATTGAGGTCTTCTCCGAGAGCAATGGAGAAGAGGATGATGAGGAGGATGTGGAGGCGGGAGATAGCCATGCCATACAGGGACCTTTGCCACCTCCACCACCAGTAGCAGGTGGTGCATCTTTTGCACCCACCGGAGGGGCCCTTGTAGCGTTGCGAGGAGTTCCCAAATATCTGACGCTACGCGTACGAGGGGCAGTACGTGGCCAGCGCTTATCAGTTTTTGTTGACAGTGGGGCAACCCACAACTTCATCGATGCATAGATGGTTGAGCGAAGAGGTATTCAGATAGAGAGCTTCGATGGGTTTTCAGTCTTGGTCCTAGGAGATTAGACCATGACATGTGCTCATTATGTTCCAGAGCTTTCAGTGATGATGGGAACTTACACATTGACTGACCACTTTTTCGTGGTCGATATCCCAGACACCAACATGATACTGGGTGTTCAGTGGCTTATCACTCTAGGGAAGGTCGTGATAGATTGGAAGACCCTAGAGATGGAGTGGGATGATGAGAAGATAGGGAGGCATGAGAAGATATGGGGACAACACACATATCCGTCTTAGACTGTGTTGGCTCATCGGATGGAGGCAGTCTTTCGGAAGGGAGACATAGAGTGGGCAGTGGAACTGCGTGAATTAGAGGTAGGGACTACAGGGCAGATGGTACATCCAAAGATACAGTCCATCCTTGATTGGTATGCCATAGTGTTTGGGGAGATTCCACCAGGACAACTACTAGATTGGGGGTTTGAGCACATTATCGAGCTTGAGAAGGGCATACAGGTAGTGATCACCACCCCCTATAGGCACCCCAAGGCCTATCGAGATGAGATTGAGTGGGCTATCTAGGAGTTGCTGGCACTTGGGCACATTCGACCGGGAACAAGTCCTTTTGATTCTTCTGTGGTGTTGGTGAAGAAGAAGGATGGTACATTGAGTATGTGCATTGAATACAGGGACATGAACAAGAAGACCCTGAAGAACAGGTACCCCATGCCCATGATTGATGAGTTGATGGACGAGTTGAGGGGAGCATGATTCTTCTCAAAGATTGATTTGAGATCTGGGTACCATCAGATTCATGTGAGGGAGAAGGACATTCCCAAGACCGCCTTCAGGTGTCACTATGGGCACTTTGAGTTCTTGCTGATGCCTTTCGGGCTAACCAACGCCCCCGCTACATTTCAGTCTTGCATGAATCAAATCTTCCGTAGTCACTTGAGGAAGTTTGTGTTGTTATTCTTTGATGACATTCTCATTTACAGCAGGACTTGGGAGGAGCATCTCCAACACATTGAGACAGTATTGCGTATCTTACAGGAGAAACAGTTCTATGCCAAACTCTCTAAGTGTGAGTTTGGGTTGACGGAGATGTTGTATCTAGGACACATCATAGGAGTGGACGGAGTGAGAGTCCATGAGGAGAAGATTAGGGCCATCAAAGAATGGCTGGAGCCGAGAAATGTGACGAAACTTCAAGGATTCATTGGCATTTGTACCTACTACTGGAAGTTCGTCAAAGGTTTCTCGCAGCTTGCTACACCCTTAACAGATTTGACAAGGAAGGGGGCATTCAGTTGGTCAGATAAAACGTAGCGAGCCTTTGATAGGCTCAAGGAGGTTATGAGCAGCTGCCCAGTGCTTGCGTTCCCAAATTTTATGCAGCCTTTGGTTTTGGAGTGTGATGCGTCGGGAGAGGGGATCGACGTAGTGTTGATGCAGGGAGGTCACCCTATTGCCTTTGAGAGCCGGAAGCTCCTTCTGCATGAGATGTTGTATTCTATATACGACAAAGAGATGCTAGCCATTATGCATGCATTGGCTAAGTACTGACAGTATCTGGTGGGTAATAGGTTGAGGGTGAGGATTGATCACAACATCCTCAAGTTATTTTTGGAGAAGAAGCAGCTACAGGAGAGGCAACAGAAGTGGATCAGCAAGATCCAAGCATATGACTTTGACATTGAGTATGTCAAGGGTAAGACAACATGATAGCAGATGCCCTTTCACGTAGACCAGCCACGTTGCCTCTTATGAGCTTGGATACAGAATGGAGGGCTTGACTCTTAGTGGTGTACACCAAGGAAAGGTTTGCATGTGAGGTTCTGGATGGGCAGGTGGTAGATGGCTGGTACAGGGTGGTCGATGAGATCATCTATTACAGGGACCGGATCTTCTTGACTGAGGGGTCTCAGCTCAAGAAGAAGATACTCCATGCATCACATGATCTACCATTGGTAGGACATCAGGGGTTTACCAAAACCTACAGGGCCATTAGGGAGAGGTTCTCATGGAAGGGCCTCAAGGAGGACGTACTCCAGCATATCCGGGAGTGCGATATTTGCCAGAGGAACAAGGGAGAGATGAGCCATCCCGTGGGATTATTACAGCCTCTTCCCATTCCGGAGGGGAAATGGGAGAGTATTTCGATGGACTTCATCACAGGGTTGCCCATGGTACAGGGCAAGGATTATATCTTTGTCATCGTTGATCGACTAATGAAGTATGCACACTTTTTTTCCATATTTGCACACTATACAGCAGCACAGGTGGCCAAGTTGTTCTTCAAAGAGATTTTCAGGCTACATGGTCTTCCTAAGACCATCGTCAATGATAGGGATAGTCGTTTCATGGGCGGGTTTTGGCAGGAGCTTTTTCGGTTGGTGGGGACAAAGTTGACACCAAGTACGAGTTATCACCCATAGACGGATGGAGGTGGGAAACAATGAGCATGGTTGAGGTGGCTGCATCTAGGGGAGTACTTCTACAATACTTCACATCACATGTCCATCAGTATGTCAACATTCTATGCCTTATATGGGTATCATCCTCTATATTTTACTGACGTGATATTCTCCGAGCTCTCAAGGATAACATGGCTACAACATAGAACCAATAGAAGCTATATGCCAATAGGGGTCAGGTGGAGAGACAGTTCGAGGTGGGGGACATGGTATACCTATGATTACAGCTATATCGACAGTCGTCACTAAAGCATAAGGGGGCTCAGAAGCTCAAGCTCTGCTTTTATGGATCGTAGAGGGTGATCTGTAGGGTTGGACAGGTTGCATATGAGTTGGAGCTGCCCCAAGGTAGTAGAATTCATAACATTTTTAATGTATTGTGCCTGAAAAAGGCATTGGGGCAGCAGGTGACAGTGACAGATGAGCTACCACCCATGGATGACGAGGGGCATTTGGTATTGCAGCCGGAGGCTATCATTGATACCAGGGAGAGGTAGCTGTGGAATAGGACGGTCTGGGAATTCTTGGTGAGGTGGAAGAATTTGCCAGATGAGGATGCCACTTGGGGGAATGAGAAGATCTTGTAGCGTCCATCACTTCAGTTGCTTGAGGACAAGCAACATTTTGCCGGGGGAGACTGTAATATTCCTAATTAGCATGGCTAATTGGAATATTTGATTTTGTTCAATTTTTTCCTTCTGTAGTTATTTGTAAATAAAAAAGTGAGGACAAGGGACATAACTCACTTTTAGAATAAAAAGTCACTTCCTAGTAGCACAATGTTGTGACTTAAAGGGGAGCCAAGGGGGCGAAAGTGGGACGCAGAAATGGAGCCCATGCAGACACATGGAGAGACTGCACAGGAGGGAAGGAACATGTGGCAAGAGGGGAACCACGTAGGAAGAGGTGAGCCTTGGAATTGAGAGAGGCAAAGGCTATAAAAGAGAGAGGAGCCCCCTCATTTTGATCATTCAGTTATGTGCATTTTGAGCTAGTCGTTTCGACTTCTGATCACGCTGGCTATTTAGCTGGTCTGCAGCACTGTTTAGTGCATTGAGTGTCTCCATTTAGAGATCTCACCCTTAGCCCCAGGGGACTTCGAGTGCCTGCTCGGGCAAGGTATTTCCATCGGTATTTCAGTAGTAGTTTTATCAGCATTTCAGCAGCAGTTTCATCAACATTTTGGAGGACTACACAGTACTTGGAGAGAGACGCAGTTCTTTTTGGTTGTAGTGCTAGATTGTGGTTTTGCAGGTGGATTTATGCTGGGAGATTGAGCAGGGGTCTAGCTCTTGTCTCATTGGAGGGTTTTTGGCAGGGTTTCAGGCCATTTTTGAGGTAGAGTTTAGAGGGGTTTTCTGCAGTGGTAGCGCAGGGCATTGAGGAACTGTGCAGAACCCCAAGAGGGTTTTTTTCGAGGGTCAGCCATTCCAGGAAATATTTCTGGGTTTCTTGAGTAGAGCCCGAATCCAGATTTTCAACTTTTTCCAAGGAGGGGAGCAGCCCCAAATCATCATCTGTTTTCTAGCAGCAGTAGCACAACAACAACATCCACGTAGGGAGGCCATTCTTGTCATTCTGAGAGTAGTTCTTCACTTGCCTTGTGCAATTCGAGGTGCCATCTGTCTAATCACCTCTTGTACTCATTTATTGCTCAGTATAATAAAATGGCTTAGCATTTCTCACTGCGTTTCTTGTGTATCTGCTTATATTTCCGGTTTACATTATTATATGCTCTTCCACTATTATTTTATCACTTCTGGGTTATTATATCATTTTCACATATTTGGTTCGAGTTTTTGCTGGGGTTTGAGGAATATTCTGGGTTAGGAATAGTACACCGCTACACCATTTTGCTGAGATGTATATCTTGTTGTAATTTGCTTGTGAATTCCATGCTCCCTGCAAAATCGTAGGAAATCATTTGAGATGTATTCGCCACCTCTGTAAGTCCTAAGGACTTTAATGTAGTGTCCACTTTAATTCTAAAAAAGAGCTTTGTATTGGCAAAAGTGCTTAAACACTTCAATTTTTTGTTTGAGCAGATATACCCATGTCTTCTTTATGTAGTCATCTATGAAGGTCAATAAATAATGGCTGCCACTAATTGATGGTGTCTACATTGGGCCACATAAATCTGAGTGGAAAATATCCAAAGGTGCATTTTCCCTTATTGAATTTCCTATTGGAAATGTCTCTGTATGTTGCTTGCCCAAGATGCATCCTTCACATAGGCTGTCCGGTTTTCTATGAGTGGTAATCCATTCACCATGCCTTTCCTATGCAGCAAATTCAAACCTCTTGAAATGTCCAAACCTCCAAAGTTGAGATATCCAAATCTCAAATGCCATAACCAATTTTCATCTTTGACCTCTGCTTGATAGCTCACTTGTGTGATAGCTGCATCTTCTTTCCATCCTCTTGTGAGTTCATTGATAGTTGTTCTTGTGCACCTTCTTCTTTCAAATATTTTCTTATCTTTAGGGAAAACATTCTATTGTTTGCCATCTGAACCTTTGCAATCAACTATATGCTTGGAGGCATATCCAAAAGTGTGCACACATCATTTTTGAAAAAGACATTGTAGCCCTTTTGCATGAGTTGTCCAATGCTTATGAGATTATGCTTAAGACTGGGGACAAAGTAGACATCCTAGATGTACTTCTTCTCCCCCTTCTTTGCTAGGATATTAACTCTTCCTTTTCCCATGGCAGAGAGTTTGCTATCAGTCCCTAATGTCACTTCAGATTTCAGACTTTCATCTAGATTGGAAAACATTTCTATGTTCCCTGACATGTGGTTGCTACAACCTAAATCTAGATGACATATATCACTTTGTTTTTCTTGTGCTACATTACAAGCTAAAAGCATGCTATCATGGTTCTAATTTCTTTTTGAGAAATTTACACTTGGTTTGTTACTAATGTCATATTTCTTCTTTCTACATACATTTTCATAATGACCATACTTCTTGCAGTGATGACATTGAACTTTAGATTTATCATACCTCTGACCTTGTACTTGAATTTGTCTTGGGCCTTGACTTGGATTTTGATTACTCCCACTTCCACTTGTGCTTGAAGGGCTGCTTCTTCCACCTCTATGTGGGCTTCTTCCTCTTCCTCTAGCATATGATCTTGCTATGCCTCGACCTTGACCAAAGGAAACTTGTGCCTTGAAAGCATGCTCCAATGAGAAGCTTGTTGCAGTGATGCATGAAGCTCATCCACTGAAAACTGTGAGAGATCCTTTGTCTCTTCTATTGCCACAACAATGGCATCAAACCTTGTTGGAAAACTTCTCAAAACTTTCTCAACTATGCTCCTTTCTTCAAATGTCTCACCATGAGACCTAATTTGAGTAACCAACCCAATAACATGTGTAAGAAATGGGTCCACATTCTCAGACTCTTTCATACAAAATGTTTCAAAATATCTTCTCAACATTTGCAGTTTTTCTTTCTTAACTTTTTCCATGCCTTGGTAGGTTGTCTGGAGGGTGTCCCATGCTTGTTTGGACTTCGTTGACACTGCAACCCTTGGGAAAATACTTTCATGAACTACTTAAAAAATGTAGAAGAGGGATTTTGCATCCTTATTTAACATTTGCAGTTTTTCTTTCTTAACTTTTTCCATGCCTTGGTAGGCTATCTAGAGGGTGTCCCATGCTTGTTTGGACTTCATTGCTACTGCAACCCTTGGGAAAATACTTTCATGAACTGCTTAAAAATGAAGAAGAGGGATTTTGCATCCTTCTTCCTGTTGTCCCTCAACAAATCTCTTTGTGCTTGAGACAAGGCATTGTATGCTGTTGCATATGTTGTTTCTTGAAAGCCATTCTCCACCAAATCCCAAATGTCTTGAGACGAAAACAAGGCCTTCATTGTAATAGCTGAATAATCATAATTTTTTCCATTAAATTGAGGTATCTGAGGATAAGTCAAGCTTGTGCTTGATGTTTCCATTTCTGAGTGAAAGAAAACACTTTTTATGTTTCAAAATTCTACCCTCAAAACAAATTTTAATTACTAGTAAAAACACTTGTTTTTTTTGCTAGAAATTTTACCCACAACAAAGAGAAACAAAAGAAGTGGTAAATTTACTGGTGAAAGATTAATACCATAACGAAACAAGCCACACTTTATATTATATGTCAAAACAATAGGAAACACATTCAATTAATACCATAACGGAACAAGTCACACTTTATATTATATGTCAAAACATAAGGAAACACATTCACAATATTTACCCATTTTCCCGCGCCCACCAATATTTAATATTTCCTCCACGATTTTCTCCTTACTACCTCAAAGACTCTCTCACTCTTTCACTTGCCCAACATACAAAATGACTTTTACATCCATATTTATCTCAACATACAAATTTGACATTAATAAATGAAAGAGTTACATAATAAATGGTTTTCTAAATTTTCCTCCACGATTTTCTCCTCACTACCTCAAAGACTCTCTCACTCTTTCACTTGCCCAACATACAAAATGACTTTTACATCCATATTTATCTCAACATACAAATTTGATATTAATACATGAAAGAGTTACATAATAAATGGTTTTCTAAACTTGCTCGTGTTGTGGAGTATGAGAACAGTGGTGGCAATGCTTGTCGATACTTATTTACTAAACTTCATTAAGTGGCAGAGTGAATGCTTGTCGATACTTATTTACTAAACTTCATTAAATGCGTGTGAGCAACCGTGGCAATGCTTGTTGATACTTATTTACTAAACTTCATTCATTAAGTGGGAGAGTGAATGCTTGTCGATACTTATTTACTAAACTTCATTAGATGCCTTAACTTCTGTGCTGTGTTGGGCAATAGTGGCTTGGAGTGTGGGCAACAATGGCAGAGTGAATGCTTGCTAATACTTATTTACTAAACTTCATTAAATGCTTGCTGATGCTTATTTACTAAACTTCATTAAATGCTTTAACCTCTGCGTTGTGTTGCGAAATAGTCTGCACTGTACTTCTTCTCTCACTTCAGTCCTTTTACCTCCAAAGTATGTTTAAAGTGGTGATTGGGATTAATATTTCCAACAAAGAATGCATGGCCACTTTCAAAACGTCAACAATAAAGATCTCCTCTCTCACGAGCCATGAAGCACAGCCAATGACTCCCCATGATGCCACCATGATGCCACCACCTCAGAGCTTACCATGGTCATTACTTGAGCTTCAAGTCCAAGATATATAAGTTTACCTTGTGATATTGCTTTATTTTACATTTTATAATTTTTAAAGCCTATCTCTCTATATTTTATATAAAAAATAAGGTGAAGAATGGTAAGAATGGTATAACACCCTAGTGACTATGTGGTTTATCTTAATTTTAGGGTAGATGTTATGTGGTTTATCTTAGTTTTAGGGCACATCTACCCTTTCTTTATGAATCCTATACCCTTTGTGTAACCGTCAACTAATGAGCATTTACTTTATTAATGTGCTATTTTATAGGAGATGGAAGGGGAAGACAGACCAATGAGCCCCAAACACTCTAATCGCATTTACTTTATTAATGTGCTATTTTATAGGAGATGGAAGGGGAAGATAGATCAATAAGCCCCAAACACTCTAATCGAGGGTCATGGCTTGAGCTTCATGTCCAAAATAATTTTACATTTTATTATTTTAAAAATGTCTCGGATTATGTTATTAAAAATTTAATGTGAAAGATGTTTCTACGTCCTATATATCTAAATGTTTCCGTTAACCATATCTTTAAGGCACTCTTTAAGGCACACTTGTCTTTTACGTATGAATTATCTATCCTTTATAAAGGATAATCGTGAATTAATGAGCTTTTACTTTATACACTTCTTTTTTCTCTCTCTTTTTTTTTTTTTAATTTAAATAAAGAATGAATAAAGGTAAAAACAAATTCATGAGATAATGAAATTATTTTTTTAATTTATTCTAATACTGAGGTTCAACAATTTTACATATTTTTGTCATAAAATTAAATTACCCATATTTTGTTTTTATACTTTATATGTATTTTTTTATTATATATAAAAATGAATTAATGAGTTTTTATTTTAAGTATACTATAATATTTGATTTTTTATTTATTTTTTAAACATATTTTCTGATCAAAATTTAAGCAAAATTTTTGGAAGAATAAGTTTGAGCTATATAATCTATGCAACTCAAATGCTTCAAAAGTTTTTCATAACATTTTTTTTTTGTAATCCTCCCCATAGCCATGGTGGCAATAGGTGGGATTTGAAAGATTTCACATATCTCTAAATACCAATTGAGCTTCCCTATGACTTCACAACATTAAATACATTTATGCATTCAAAAAAACGTTTTAAATAAATAAGATTTACAATCTCACAATAAAATTGATTGTGGAATTGGACCTAAAAAAAGAAATTTTCACATACCTTTTAATATATCTTTTCATTGTAGGTAGAAACAAATTATGGAACTTTTATTTTTCATTTCTTTTTAAATGAGTGTTGTCATGACACGTAAAATGAAGTAACGGATTTTTTATTTTCTACCTTAGAATAAATATTTCATGACATTTAAAAAAATTAATGGGTTTCTATTCCTAGCATATTATAACTATTGAACACTTTTTGATCTTTCTTTAGCATATTTAGCAGTGAGTTTGCCTCGAAATTAGGCACATATATCTTAAATGGTAAGTTTGAGCTTAGTAATCTACACAATTCAAGTGCAAAGTTGTGAGTTTAGTAATCTACAAGATTCAAGTGCTCCCCATTCACACTGTTGAATTTATTTATGCATTCATAAATACAATTTGAATCAATCTCACTCTAAAATTTTTGGGTTCCAAAAAAAATGATTTCCACTTAAAATAATTTTTTTTCTATTTTCATGAATAACAGTTGAAAAGGCTAACTGAAAATAGATCAAGGAGCAGAAGTTGTACACACTGAGCTCAAGGGGAAGCACACTTTGAATCTGATACCCTTTGTGCCAACTGTAAATTCATGAGCATTTATTTTATTAATGTTACTTTATGGGAGATGAAAGGGGAAAATAGAGTGATGAGCCCCATGGTCTCTAACCAGGGTCATTGCTTGAGCTTCATGTACAAAATAAATTTACATTTTATTATTTTAAAAATTTGCTTCCGATTATTTTATATTAAAAAATTAATATGAAAATGGGTCCTCCATTTTATTTAACTAATTTTTTAGGTTACCCATATCTTTAGGGCACACCTGTTTTTTTTTCTATGTATGAATTATATATCTTTTATATAATTGTGAATTAATGAGCTTTTACTTTATACCCTATTTTTTTCAAGAGAAAGAATAAATAAAGTTAAAAATAAATGGTGAAAATAAAGAAAGTTAAAAATAAATGGTGAAATTTATCTTTCACAAGAATTTTTTATATATATAAAAATAAATTAACGTATAATTATTTTTTTTAATTATTTTTTTTAAATATATATTTTTTAAATATATTATGTATTTAAAAAGAACATTTTAAGTAAATAAATTTGCAATCTTACAATAAAATTTATGCGGTAGTTTAATTATTGGTAATTGGGAATCCAGATACTTTAACAAAAATAGAAACTGTTTACATTAATTAAAAGAAACAATTACAACAAGGCTCGAAGGCCAAGAAACATATATTTGGTTACCTAAATTATTGGTAATAAGGAATCTAGATACTTTAACCAAAATAGAAAGTGTTTGCATAAATTAAAGGAAACAGTTACAAAGACAATTACCCATCTGCCTTGAAGGGAGATTTAGATGGGAAAAAAAGGTCTAGGAGAACTATCCTAGAACTGGGAGGAATAAACCAGTGGGAAAACTCTCAAGAAGAGTCAGTGAAAGTACTCAACTTCAACTTGAGGTGGGACACGATTCCAGAGGCCCAAGGTTCTTGACTATGGCTGGAATTAATTTAAGTGTGAACAAGAGAAAGTGCTTGGGGGAGGGTCTGGTCGTAATTGTCAGGTTTGTGGTTGGGAGGAGAGACTTTCTAGAAGTGTTTGGATACTAAGGTTACTAGCATTGAACATATAAGTATGATAGAAAGTTTCATTATAAATTAATATTGGACTGTGGAAATCAATCTAATGATAAAGTAGAATTTGTCAATTTGAAATGATGTTAATAGAGCAATCTGAGGAAAGTAATTCCTTGAAAGTCCATTATTACAAAAAATAGGAATTACTAGTTTCGCAAATGAAATCGTAAACAATTCATTATGGAAAAACATCAAAATAACAATTAATGCTAGGAAAGTATGGAAAAATATGTTCATTCAATAGTTAAATAGTCAAATGCTCTTGAATATGAAGGGTGGTTTATTATAATACAACATCGAAATATTATGTATGAGATATACAAGAGTTTTGTAGAATGGTCGGTAGGAAACACCATCAGTTTCAGCAGAATTTATCTCTAACATTAAACCAACAGTCATATATATATAAACCATGTTATCAAACATCGAACTTCTGTAGAAATGAACTAAATATTAAAGCGCATGCTATTACAGTAGTAAAATAGAAATATTTAATCTTAAACAGGATCGTTCTAGAGAGATTGAATGAAACAACCAATACCTTGAGCAAGGAAAAAGAGTTATTCTCAGCACAACATTCAATTCAGCAAGAAATTACTACACTGCCTTTTAAAAACAATATGCCAGATCTTTTAAACAATATGCCAAACGGAATAGACTAAATAAGTTTCACAATAGCAAATTAAAAGCACAGAGCTACATTTCGAAATGTTCTCGATAGTCGGAGCGTGTTGACATGACCAGAACTTAAAAAAAGAACTATCTTGTGTATAAATAGCTTAAAACACTACAACAGAGAAGAAACCCCAAAAACCCTCAGTCGATTAAATCTGGAGCATTCACAAGACTGTAGGTGACATGCATAGTACTCAACCTATTCCTGTATATTGATAAATATTTATGACTCTACCTTTATTTCCAGATAAGTAAACATGTTCGTAACTTAAGTTCATGCACCATAAGTAAAATATCCAACCTATAAATAAACATGGATGTCGTAAGCTCTTAAGCCTTTAAGGGTAGTGGTCTTATTCAAATAACTATCTCAGAAATTATGTATGAGTACCTCTTACAGAAGCCAAATGCAATGAAGTGAGTATATGTTCGATTCTACCGCATATGCTAACAGAACGACGCCAAACGAAGAGCTTTTACCTGAGTTGGGAGGGGCTCCTCTTTGAATAGCCCACCTATGTAACAATGAGCAATCTTAATTAAGAAAAGAAAGAAACAAATTAAAATCTAAAAACTTTTAGCAAAAAGAAGACAAAGATTTTCAAAATTTGGGGTTACGCTGATGAGGGATTTACCTTTAGGAAATGGCCCTTGGAACTTAGTGTTCCCCGCTATATCAAAAGCCCTTCGAACCATCCCTCTGCAGTAGAGGCGAACCATTAAACTTGGTACCAAATAGAAACCCCAAGTAGACGCTAAATTCATACTATGCGGACAAATGAAACCATGTTTTATCAGGTCATCGAGGATACTTGCCACCGCAGGGCTAATCGTCACTACCATCTCAAACCACAAAAAGCTCAATAGTCAAACAAAAGCCCTCATCAGTCCAAACCATCGCATAGTAGCAAGAAAACTCGAAACAACAACAACAATGAGTCTACCAGCTGTCGGGCATGAAAATTTGGTTATGGGATTAAACCCTAAACCCCCTCCGTCGTCATATTGTCTGGCCAAGATCAACGGGCACAAAGCACGACAATTGTCGCAAGTTAGTGGAACTTGTTGGCAGACACATGCAATCTCCTGATCTATCCTCTTGCCACGTGTTTCTTCATACAAGAGCGAGCTCGGTAAAGTCTAGGCAGGGACCATGTGCACATTAAACCAAAAAAACAAAATCTCCATGCCAATTTGGTTAACTGTGTATTGTAATATCACACGAATTACATATAAGTTTTATCTGGTTCCATGGACTTAAACCTTAAATACATTTAATACTTTCGTAAGCTATGAAAGGTCCTTTATCCAAGGTTGGATATGTGTATAGGTAATTTTTTTCCTATATATTTCATAAGTTTCTTATTTAGTTGTTACAAACGGTATCAGAGACCAGGTTCGTACACTAAGACTCTTTGGGAATAGATATATATTGGAAATGAATGTGTTATTTAAAAAAAAAAAAAAAACTAACTAAATAAATGTATATGTGAACACAGAGACCGCATCAATAAAAGAAAAGGGTCAGAATGCAGAGGAACCCAGGACCACCCAACCTGCCCGAAACAATGTATGTGAATGCTAATCCTGACATTTGGATACAACTAGGCAAGGAATCCCTTCAATATAATGTGGTGTTACCGAGAGAATACCCCAACGACTTAGCATGGAGAGGAAAATGCTGAGTCATCTAAAAAACATGGGGAAGACGAAGAAAGATGCTCAGACAATGTATCCAACCAATGCAAAACCAAAAGACGAAAAAATGAATTGCAAGGAGAATTTAAAAAGATTAAGCCATCACTCTTTGAAGGGGAATCAGAAGAAGTAGCTAAAGCTTGGCTAATTGATATGGGAAAATATTTTCATATTTATCAGTACACAGATAAACTAAAGGCACGATTGGTAGTTTATCAGTTAAGGGGTAAGGCCACCCTATGGTGGGAAGAAATCAAAACAGTAAGGAGAATCGATGAAGAGCAGGTTACATGGAACGAATTCCAAAAGAATTTCAAAGACAAGTATTTAACTGAACATTATTACGACAAAAAGGCAAAAGAATTTCACGAGTTAAGATTGGGAACCTTAACCATGGATGAATATGTGACACGATTCACCTCCTTGCTACGTTATGTGCCTTACATGCAAGAGGAAAAGGCCAAAATTTAGCGCTTCATCAGTAGCTTACACAAATTTATGAAGGAGAAACTAGAGTTTGACTACCCCAAGACAATGGATGATGAAGTGTGGAAAGCCCGCATCTGCTACCAGCAAATGAAACAGAAGAATGAAGGACCTAAAGGAGGGTTGAACAGGAAGGGTAGAAGCCTGATCCAAACAAACACCTAAAATTTGCTAGTGGCTGAAATATACAGCAAAAATCTCTTAGCAAATTTCCAGCAAGGAATCAGTCCAAAGCTGCATATTCTGAAAGTAGACAGTTGGAAGGAGTTACTAAATCTTTCAATGACCAGTAATCAAAACCATCGCTACAATGTTAGGGATGTGGAGAACCTCACTATTACAAAAATTGTCCGCATAACGAAAGAACAAAACAACTATCAAATATGCAAGAAGCATCCACGGTTGGAGAAGTAGCAAGGAGCATGCCCAGAATTAATGCTACTTTGGATGATCATCACGCAGAATATCAGCCCACCATGATCGAACGTGCAGGTATGATTGCTAAGAAACTTGTCTCTATGGTGTTTGATCCAGGTGCTAGATTAAGCTATGTTAGTCCTAAGGTGGTAGAAAAGTGTCAACTGCAGAGCAATAAGTTTCTAAAACCATGGCTAGTTCAATTAGCCATCGAAACAAAAAGAAGGGTAATTGCAAAAACATAACGTTGTCCCATAACAATTTCAGGGCAACCCATTTATGTTGACCTTTATATACTTCCTTTGGGTTCTTATGACACTCTAATCAGGATGGATTGGTTGGAAAAATGTTGGTCCCTTGTGGATTGAAAAACAGAAAAATGTCAATTTTATCACTGAATCAGGCCAAAGGAAGGAGCTCCAAGGAATGAAAACCAGTACCAAGTTGCGTCCTATCACTGCTAGTCGACTAGGGAAATGTATCAAAAAGGGATGTCAAATTTATGCTGTTCAAGTGGGATTTACAAACACCAAAAATAAAATGACCTCCTTGGAAAAAATTCCCGTAATTCAGGAATTTGTTGATGTATTTCCTGAGTCCATTCCAAGTTTACCACAAAAGCGTGATATCAATTGCACCATCGAACTAATTCAAAGCGCAACCCTTATATCCAGTGCCCCTTATTGCATGAGCATACTTGAGTTAACTGAACTCAAAATGGAGTTCTAGGAGTTTCTAGACAAAAAGTACATATGCTCCAGTGTGTCCCCTTGGGGAGCCCCCGTACTGTTTGTACAGAAAAAGGACGGGACCCTGAGATTATGCATCAATTATTGCCAATTAAACAAACTAACCATCAATAATAAATATCCTTTACCATGTATTGATGATATATTTGATCAACTGCAAGGAGCCAAAGTATTCTTGAAAATCGAGTTAAGATCTGGCTATCATACAATAAGGATAAAGGAGGAGGACATTTACAAAACTACATTCTATACTTGTTATGGTCATTACGAGTTTTTTGGTGTTTCCGTTTGGCCTCACAAATGCCCCAACCACCTTATGAGTCTGATGTATGGTATTTTCCAGCCCTACCTTGATAAATTTGTATTGATTTTCATTGATGACATTCTAATATACTCTAAGAATCAGGAGGAGCATAAAGAACATTTGAGGATAGTGTTGAAAACTTTGCAGGAAAATTAGTTATATGCTAAATTTAGCAAGTGTGACTATTTCAAAGATCATATTCAATACTTGGGTCACGTTATATCAACAGATGGAATAGCGGTGGACCTAGAGAAGATAGAAACCATTATGGAATGGACAGCTCCAAAGATTGTCGCTGATATCAGATCATTCGTGGATTTGGCCAGGTATTACTATCGGTTCATTGAGGGATTTTCAAAAATCACCTTTCCAATGACCTCCGTATAAAAAAAGGGGTGCTCTTTCCAATGGACAGCAAAGTGCCAGCAAAGTTTTGAATGAATAAAACACCTGCTTATCACTGCACCTGTGTTAAAGGTAGCAGATCCAAAAAAGTCTTTCATGGTTTGCACGGATGCTAGTAAAGAAGGTGTTGGCAGAGTGCTGACACAAGAAGGAAAGGTGATTGCTTATGAATCATGGAATTTAAAGGAGTATGAACAACGATATTTTTCTTATGACCTTGAATTGACAGCAATAGTGCATGCACTTAAAATGTGGTGACACCATCTGTTGGGAAAGAAATTTTTACTGTTAACAGATCATAATAGCCTTACAAATTTCTTCAACTAGTCCAACTTACATGCTCGATAGGCCAGATGAACAACATTTTTAAGTGAATTCGACTTGAAATGAAACATCTCAAAGGAGAGGAAAATTGAGTGGCTGACAGAGTGAGCAAAAAAGTGCATTGTATTTACGAGGTCAAAATCAGTCAAGTACGCTCAAACATTTGTGAGATCATAAGGGAAGCATCTATTAAGGATCTAGAGTACACTTTTATTTGGCAACAGACAAAGGAAGCTTTGTTGAAAAAGGAAATATTAGATTTTAAAATAAATTTCGACAACATCCTCACCTTGAAAGAAAGAATTTATGTTCCTAAACAAAACCCTGTTAAAGAATTGATATTGGATGAGTTTCACCAGAAACCATGTGCTGGCCACCCAGGATACCAGAAATTGTTTTCAGCCATCAAGAAAGGGTATTTTAGGCCTGGGTTAAGGAAGGATGTTATAGATTACTTTTCCAAATGTTTGGAGTGTCAACTGGTGAAGGTAGAACATGAACACCCCACAAGTTTGTTGCAACCTTTGCCCATTCTAGAATGGAAATGGGAGACCATATCGCTAGACTTCATCGCCGGCTTACCTCACACTAGGAAGTGGCATGACTCAATTATGGTGGTAGTAGACAAATTAAGTAAAACTATTCACTTCATACTTGTGAAGTCCACCTTCAAAACTATGGAAATCGCAGACATATTTATGAAGGAAATTTTTCATCTACACGGAATACCCAGGGTGGTGATTTCCGATAGGGATGTAAAATTTACATCCACATTCTGGAAGACTCTCTTTTAAGGATTGGGTACTCAAATCCAATTTAGTACAGCCTACCATCCTCAAATGGACGATCAGACCGAAAGGGTAAATTAAGTGCTGGAGGACATGATACGCATGTTTGTGATGCAACAACCACAAAAGTGGGAATATTATCTCCACTTGGTGGAATTTCATATAATAATGGGCATCATGAATCACTGCCCATGAGCCCCTTTGAGGTGTTGTATGGAAGGAAGTGCAGGGTGCTCATAAATTGGAATAATCTAGTTAATAAGCTAGCATTGGGACCTGACATACTAGCAGAAATGGAGACTATTAAAAAGGTTCAACAAAATCTAATCGCTGCTCAAGATAGATAGAAAGTGTATGCAAACAAAAAGAGGAAATTCAGGGAATTTCAGCTGGCAGATCACGTATATTTAAGGGTAAAGCCTTGAAAATTTTCCTTACAATGGCAGGGTTGTGTCAAGTGAGCACCCTGGTACTGTGGACCATTCCAAGTTTTTGAATAGATTGGGCCGACGGCCTACAAGATTGCATTACCAAGCCACATTCGGGTCCAAAATGTGTTCCACGTGTCCTTGTTAAAAAAATATGTGTATAATCCTCAGGATATCATTAACTGGGAAAATATTTAGGTAATCGGTTAAGTGGAATATATGACTTTTGAATTGACTGTTCTGAAAAAGGTTGTGACTATGAATTGTTTCTTTTGTGTAGGTCGAACCGGAAGGAGAGTTTCTGGCATAACCTCTTCGTAGTCTCAATCGGAGAGAAACCACCTTGCGGAAGTGAGCCATCAGCGAGGTTAAAGTGCGGCGGAAGCACTTTGGCTCAGATGAAGCCACCTAGGAGGAGGAATTTATGTGGAAAACTTATCCGGTGTTGTTTTTTGAAAGCAGAAAGAACACCGGGGACAGTGTTCGTCATATGGGGGGGAGATGTAACACCCCAAGATGCCTAAAAAGTACTGTGTTTACTAAGTTGATATTTACCATTTATTACTTTAGTTTTACTACCTCATGATGTTAAATAATAAATGCCTAAGGCTGGAAGGCCAAGAAACATATATTTGGTTACCTAAATTATTGGTAATTAGGAATCCAAATACTTTAACAAAAATAGAAATTGTTTACATTAATTAAAAGAAACAGTTAGAAAGACAGTTACCAATCTGCCCTAAAGTGAGATTTAGATGGGAGAAAAAGATCCAGGAGAACTATCCTCGAGCTGGGTGGAATAAACCAGTGAGAAAACTCTCAAGAACAGTCAGTGAAAGTATTCGACTTGAGGCGGGACAAGAGTCCGAAGGCTCAAGGTACTTGATTATGGCTAGAATTAATTTAACTATGAACAAGAGAAAGTGCGTGTGGAGGGTCTGGTCGTAATTTCTAGGCTTGTGGCTGGGAGGAGAGAATTTCCAGAAGTGTTTGGATCTTACAAGTTACTAGCATTGAACATATAAGTATGATAGAAAGTTTCATTATAAATTAATACTGGACTGTGGAAATCAATCTAATGATAAAGTAGAATTTGTCAATTTGAATTGATGTTAATAGAGTAAACTCAGGAATGTAATTCCTTAAAAGTGCATTATTACAGAAAATAGGAACTACCAGTTTCACAAATGAAATCATAGACAATTCATTATGGCAAAACATCAAAATAAAAATTAATGCTAGAAAATTATGGAAAAATATGTTCATTCAATAGTTAAACAATCAAATTCTCTCAAGTATGAAGAGTAGTTTATTATAATAAAACAACGAAATATTCTGTATGAGATATTACAAGAGCTTTGTAGAATGGACGATAGGAAACACCACCAGTTTCAAAAGAATTTATCTCTAACATTAAACCAATAGTCACACACACACACACACACACACACACACACACATAAACCATGTTATCGAACATTGAACTTATGTAGAAATGAACTAAATATTAAACTGCATGTTATTACAGTAGTAAAATATAAATATTTAATCTTAAACAGGATTGTTATGGAGAAATCAGACGAAACAACCAAAACCCTGAGCAAGGAAAAACAAAGGTATGCTTGGCCCATCATTCAATTCAGCAATAAATTACTACACTGCCTTTTAAAAATAATATGATAGACCTTTTAAACAATATGTTAAACGGAATAGATTAAATAAGTTTCACATTAGCAAATTAAAAGCATAGAGCTACATTTCGAAATGTTCTCGATAGCTGGAGCGTGTTGACATGACTAGAACTTAAAAAAATAGCTATCATGTGTATAAATAGCTTAAAACACTAAAACAAAGAAGAAACCCCAAAAACCCTCAATGGATTAAATATGGAGCATTCACAAAACTGTAGGTGCCATGCACAGTACTCGACCTATTCCTGTATATTGATAAATATCTATGACTCAGCCTCTATTTTTGGATAAGTAAACATGTTTATAACTTATGTTCATGCACCAGAAGTAAGAGATCCAACCTATAAATAAACATGGATGCCATAAGCTCTTAAGACTTTAAGGGTCGTGGTCTTTTTCAAATAACTATATGAGAAATTATGTATGAGTACCTATTACACAAGCCATAAGCAATGAAGTCAGTATGCATTTGATTCTACGTCATATGCTAACAGAATGACACCAAAGGAGGAGCTTTTGCCTGAGTTGGAAGGGTTTCCTCTTTGAATAGTCTACCTGTGTAGCAATGTGCTATCTTAATTAAGAAAAGAAAGACATGGTTTAAAATCTAAAACGTTTTAACAAAAAGAAGACAAAGATTTGCAAAATTTAGGGTTATGTTGATGAGGGACTTACCTTTCGAAAATGGCCTTTGGAACAGAGTGTTCCCTGCTATATTAGGAGCTCCTCAAACCATCCCTGTGCAGTGGAGGCAAGCCATTAAACTTGGTACCAGATAGAAAACCCAAGCAGACGCTAAATTCATATTATGCAGACAAATGAAACGATGTTTTATTAGTTCGTCAGGGATACCTTCCACCACATGTCTAACCGTCACTACCATCTCAAACCACAGAAAGCTCAACACTTGAACAAAAGCCCTCAACAGTCCAAACCATCGCAGAGAAGCAAGAAACCTCAAAACGACAACAATAATGAGTCTACTAGTTGTTGGCGTGAAAAGTTGGTTAGGTGATTAAACCCTAAACCCCCTCCGCCGTCGAATCATCTGACCAAGATCAACGGGCACAAAGTAGGACAATTGTCGCAAGCTAGTGGAACTTGTTGGTAGGCACATGCAGCCTCCTGGTCTATCCTCTTGCTGTGTGTTTCCATGTATAAGAGCCAACTCAGTAAAGTTTGGGGAGGGACCATGTGCACACTAAACCAAAAGAAAAAAATATCTCCATGCCAATTTCGTTATCTGTGTATTGTAATATCACACGAATTACATATAAGCTTTGTCTGGTTCTGTGGACTTATATCTTAAATACATTTAATACTTCCATAATCTATGGCATGTCCTTTATCCAAGGTCGGATATGTGTATAGGTAATTTTTTTTTTTATTATTTTTTTTTTCTATATATTTCATAAGTTTCTTATTTAGTTGTTACATTTTCATTTCTTTTTAAATGAATGGTGTCATGACACCTAAAAATGAAGTAATGAAATTTTTATTTTCCACCTTCTTTAAATAAATATTTCATGACATGTAAACATTTAATGGGTTTTTATTCTTAGCATAGTATACCATTGGATGCTTTTTGTTTCTTTTTATTCTTAGCATATTTTGCAGTAAACTTTCCTCGAAATTAGGCACGAATTTCTTAAAATGGTAAGTTTGAGCTTCATAATCTACACAATTCAAGTGCCCTATTCACAAGGTTAAATCTATTTATGCATTCAAAATTACATTTTAAATCAATCTCACTATCAAATTTATTGATTCCAATAAAAATTACTTCCACCTACTTTGGAATAAATATTTTCAACAAATTAATGGACTTCTATTTTTCACCTCTTTTTGAATGAGTGTTTCATGGAACCTAAAGATAAAGTAATGGTATTTTTTATTTCCACCTCATTTATGTGAATTTTTTCATAACATGGAAAAATAAATTAACAGGCTTTTATTCTTAACATAGTCTAACCATTTAATGTTTTCAATTATTTTCCACTAATTTCTTGGAATTGTAAGTAGAGCTCTATAATCTATACAATTCATGTGTCTTCACATTGACAACATTGAATCTATTTATGCATTCAAAAATATATATTAAATAACTAAAATTACAATCTCACGATAAAATTTATTATGGGATTCTAGCCAAACAATAAATACTTTTCACCTACTTTTGAACAAATTTGTTCATGGTAGGGGAAAACAAATTAATGGACTTATTTTTCAGATCTCTTTCAATTACTTGTTTCATGACACCTGAAGATGAAGTCATGGAAATTCATTTTTCACAACTTTTGAACTTGACTTGAAATGTTCATATATGAAGACACCCCAATGCTAAGCAAAACTGTATATTAAACATGTTAACAAATAACAAGTAGGTTGTTAAGGAGAAGACCTAGTGGTTATAGTGGTAGTGGTTGGAATTGATATTGTGCCACCAAAGTAGGAATTAGACTTAGTTGCTAATTCTTCTAGTTATTTATAAAAAAAAAAACAGAATAAAAACTTAACTCTTAAATTCTTTATATCAAAGAAAAAATAAATCTAAACATGGAAAGCATTAATTGTGTCTAATATTGAAGCTCATAATTTTAACCTTTATTTTCTTGAACGATGAAGTCTAATGAATTTTGCCTTAATAATCATGTAATGCTAAGGTATTTATCTTGGTTATTTGTTTACATGTAGTGCGATGATGAATCAAGGCAATGTGTGTCACAAATTTTCAGAGAATAGTCCTTCATTGTGTGGCCATGATCATTGCCCATTGTTACCTAGTTCTAAAATTATACTTTAGAACATATCCTTTCACAAGTGAATATTAGTTTGAGTTCATTTTTTTCTTGCTTTCTATGAATCATGGTTATTTCTTACTAATTACTATTGGTTATTTTCATTACTTTCGTGTTCTCTATACATCATAGCTATTTCTTACTAGTTATTAGTTATTTTCAATATTTTTTTTTGGCTCTCTATGCATCATGGGTATGCCAAAGACTGTATTAGAGCAAGGTTGTAGTTCCTGAGTCATATGGGTCATCAAACAAGTGAAATTTCATGCAAAGGGTAAGTCAAGGGCACCTTTTTGGTTGGAATAGTTTCTTGAAAACAAGAATTTTAAGAAATATTGGAAAATTAGGATTATCCATACAATGATGTGGATTCCATGTGTGTGATGATATGGTGACGTTAATGTTGATATGCCAAGATGGCAGATCAATGATGGGGCCATGGTGGAAAACATTAAGGTGGGGTAGCTGGGGCTGGTTTATGGTATAACATGGTGGATTCCATTGGATATCATGTGGCTACAACATGTTAATAAGTTGTAATAGCCCATAAGTTGTATCATAAAATTTTTAATGTGGTTTTGTAACTTTGCAAAAAATCTCAACACCAATTGGTAAGAGTTGCATTGCTAAAAGTGGTATGGCCCCAACAAGCAATATTGAAGGTTTGGGAGAAATTAACCTACCTCCCATTAAAGGTTCTAATATGTGATTTGTATCCGAGCATTTTATCTCCACCCGTATGTGATATACACACCTGACATACTTTGTTTTTAATCATACATTTAAGGAGTAGGTGGTGGTCCTATTAACAAAATATCATGTTTAAGGAGGAAATGAATATTACTAAATTCACCATGACTTTCTTGTAATATTATGAGTTGAGAACTCCCATTCATTAATGATAATTATCACTTGGATTTGATTCTATATGGTTACAAGGTTCCACTATCTATAAATTAGTGTTAACACAGTAGTTGTCCTATAAGATTTAAACTAGTCTATCCATCTTAAACCTAGATCTTCCAAGTCTCGAGAGGGATCAATTTTATTTGCACTCTAAAAGAGATTTGCATCTCAAGAGATTTGATCCCTCTCTAGGCTTGGTAGATCAGAGTTAACATGGATTTAGGATGATTTGAAATTTAATTATAAACATAATTATAAATATAATTATTAATTTTATGGTTTTTATTTTATTTTAATTCTGACATCTCCATATAACAAACATTACAAAAAAAAATATAAATGTATACAAGATTAATTGATATTAAAGCATAAGGTTGTATTAGATACTCATTACATTAATTTTAATTATGTGCATGCGATATTCATTACATTAACTAAGGTACGATGAGAGCTGAGACTTGTAACTTGGTGAAAACTAAATGTGCCTTACGTTATGACCCACTTTCGTTAACTCGCCTAGTGACTATACACCAACCTAGATGGGGTTACATCAACATTGGTTCACTGAGGATGGCATCGAACTCTCAAGAATCATTCTCAACCCTACACTTGTCACTACAGATCTTGAACTCAACAGCCTAATCGAAAATCCTTCTTACAACCCTAGGATTGGCAGTGTAGATGCAAAGGAGGTCATTGAGGAATTAGATCTGCAAGTCCAATGACCACAAATTCCTGGGAATATGCATCTCGGGTAAACATCCTTCTTTCACCAGTAAAATCATGACTGTTTTTCCTTGGGTTATTGATAAGTTCTCATATTAGGGCACATTTCTTCGGCTAACCGAACTTTTTTCTTGTATCCCTATTTTCATTGTACCTAGGTTTTCAACCTTCTCACTTGGAGATTGTTTTCTTGTATTGACAAGTGAGGTCCATGTTTGTTGTGAACATTACTTGCGATAACAGACTCTCAGGTTACCAATTGATTATTTTCTTCATTTCCAGGTTGGAAACTGAGCCATTATTGGTTGGAAACTTTGTTCCAGAAAGCATTGCTTCAACCATATTTCGAGTCTTATGAATTCAGGTAGTTTGTCAGGATTAAGGGTTTTTTGGTTGGGTACCTTCTGAGGTTGGCTTTATGCTCTAAATTATGGCTACGTCCTTATTTCTCTTAGAGTTATTTTTATGTAATATTGAATACATGGTGCAGCCATGCTTTACCAACCTGTAATTTTCATTGTAAATGTGTTCATTGTTTAAATAACTCATAGTTTATCTTGAGGGTTAAATAATTCGTATTGGGTGTTAGAATGCAATATTTTGTTGTAGAATAAACATGGTCGTCAATCAAAGCTATTCTTGCTCCAAATTATTCTCTGTATGCATTTCTTGTATGAGATTACCCTTTTCTCAAAACTTGCTAGACATGATTAAGTTTGTTCCCATTTCAGCCATTTCTGGCATGAGACCTTGTGTAGTTTCTAACAGTAAACCCTTGGCCAAATTCCTTCTAGAATTTATTTTCCGCTTATACCTACAACAACAACTATCTAAACCCACCCATAATGTGGGTATAGAGTTCATCAATGATTATAAGCAAAAAAAGGGTTAAGTATACTCATTCTTTTAGGGTGTTCACCATTTCATGAATGGAGCTCAAGAGAGCATTTACAACACACTTAATTCAATCTACTAATAATATTTAAGATAGCATGTACAATACACAGTTATTTTTACTCTTTCTATCTACTAGAAGCATTTAAAATAGCATGTACAATACACATCATTTTCTCTTTTTATCTACTAGCAAGATTCAAAACAACATTGCATACCAGTACATATTCTCTAAGTTACGGAAATCTGCTTTCACAAGAGGTCACATCCACATGAAAAAGAGGTTTCCTACCTACCAATGAAATCAATCCAGAGACTGCATCTCCCCTTGAGATAACCTTAAATGTAGGGTAATTTTTAGGAAAACACTAAACAAAACTTCTCCCTACGACTATCTGTTCCCAACGAGACTTAGTAAAGGACAATTTGCATTCAAGAATATTCCTCAGGCCAACTAGTAGGAAAAAGAGAAATAGGTCTCATAAAACAGTCTTTTCAACTTCTGCAGTTCTTCCACTTCAGACCACCTCACGTTCATTAACCCTCTCGGTTTTTCCTTCTTTCATTTTAACCTTATCCTTGAAAGGCAGGTAACCTCCTAAACCTCACAGGTGGTTGCATTTAACCTTCCTCTTCATGTGGTTCCTTCTTGCGTAAACATTCAATTTCCATCATATAAACAAATATTGCCTACTTAACATTATACCTTTACATGGTCTGCAAGGTAATATAATGTAACCACAATAAAAAGAAAATATTTACAAGTTACCAAGGGATGCGTCATCTTCCCCTCCTCGAGAAAAACATTGTCCCAATTTTTTCACGGCCTTAGAAGAGGCTTGGGTATGCTTTCTCCATAAATTTCTCATCTTCCCACGTAGCCTCTTCTGAATTAAAGTGCTTCCACTTCACTTTAACCTAGGTGATAGTTTTCTTCCATAGTATTACTTCTCTTCGATTGAGTATATGCAAAGCTTCGATCAGGAATTCTCCATCTAGTTCTACATGTACATTCACCATTAACAATCATTATTAGTCTTATTTATTAACATAATCTATAATATTTATACATATACACATTTGCAATTCTTACCTGTATGTTTTTCAAATCATTGACATGTCTAGGATCATATATGTATTCTTTTAGTAACAAGGCATGAAATGCATTATGAACACATATGTGGCTAGGCAAGGCTAATTGTTATGCCACATGCCCAACCTGAACTAAAATCTGAAATGGGCCACAAAACTAGGGGGGAAATTTGGCACAACCTCCCCAACATAGAGTCCTCTTCTTAGGATTGACTCTCACATATATTTGTTTCCCTACTTGAAATTCTTGAGAACTTCACTTTGTATTTACATACATGTTTTGTCTATCTCAAGTAGATTTTAAGTTTCTCCTCACTTTCCTTAATGCCTCTTCCATTTCCTTTAGTAAGTCAAGTCCCAACATCAACTTATCTTCCAGACCACTCCAATTAACATGTGTTCTGCACATGTTCCCATATAATACCTCAAACAGACTCATATTTAGATAGGTATGATAGTTATTATTGTAAGCAAATTCTACCAAGTGAATATAGTCCTCCCACTTAGTTGGTTGTTGCTTTACATGCATTCTTAAAATATCCTCGATCACCTGATGTACTTTTTCGGTCTTCCTATTTATTTGAGGGTGGTATGTAGTACGAAATTCTACCTAAGTACCTAACCCATTGAATAAAACTTTCCAAAAGGAAAATGTAAATTTCAAATCTCTATCTGAAATTACTACTTTTCATAGCCCATGCAACTTGAAAACATCTTTCATAAATATGTTAGCAATTTGAACTATTTTGTAGGTATATTATACTAGAATGAAATGAGAAAACTTACTCAATTTATCAACCACTACCATTATAGAGTCATTTTTACTTTTTGTTTTAGGTAGACCCATAATAAAATCCAAAGTAATAGTCTCCCATTTACACTTGGGAATAGGTAACGGGTGGAGCAATCCAGCCGGATGTTGGTGTTCTTCCTTCACCTATTGACATTCCAAACATTTAGAAAAGTATACATTTACCTCTTTCTTCATATATGGCCAAAAATATTCCTTCCTTAAGGCATAAATTAATTTCTAGTATCCTGGGTGAGCAACATAAGGGATTTTTTTATATTCATCAAGAATTAATTGTTTAATGTTTGTCTAGTTAAGAACATACATTATGTTCCAGTAACTTGACAATTTTCCCTTATTTATCCCATATCCAATACGACGTTCACTACTATTTGGTTTCCTTTCTTGCTTCCATAAAATTTGATACTCTAGATCCCTCGAAGCAGCCTCCTTAATATGTTCCTTGAAAGAAGTTTTAGCTTCACTAACTCAAATTTCAAACACAAAATTCAATTTTCTACTCAAAGTGTCAGCTACCTGGTTCTCGTTTCCTTTCAAATTCTTAATTCTAACTCAAATTAACTTAGGAAAGTAATCCAATGGGATTTTTGATCATTCAGAGTAGGGTTTTTAAAATAATTTGTTAGGTTATTGTGGTTTGTCATTAGTATGAATCTTTTCCCAAGAAGATAGTGTCGCCACATTTTTATGGTCTGTATTATTGTTGCTAACTCTAAATCATAAGCTAAGTACTTTTCTTCATGCTCCTTGAACTTCTGAGATTCATATGCCACAACCCAACCTTCTGGCATTAGTACTCCCCCTACACGCTCCATTGTTGGCCCTTTCGGTATCAATCCGCAGAGCGTGGACTAAAGTCTCACCCGAAGCAGTATTGGGGGATGTAGGAACCAAGTTTCTACACCTTGAGATGGTTTTGATGTTGGTTATATGCACTAACCTTCCTTCACGCAGATTGATAAGCCTTTTAGGCCTTATCAAAGTATTTCCTTTATTCGTTCTTGAAGCATCCACGAAAGCTTCTAATCGTCCTTTGCAGACCGTAAATAGATAGATCAGGCACTTACGCGCCTCTGTAATTACTCTTACCTCTGTATCTACCCAAATTTGCTTAAGTATTGGTTACTTTAACATGCATTGCGGTTAGTTTCACAGAAACAGATATCTCTAATTGTGGTCATATAAAATAGAGAAAGATATAGATTCACGCATCAGAGTAGCATTAAAACATAAACCCAGTATTCAACATAACATAATCACATGCAATGAATAGAAGTAAAATACACATGTAATCACTACAAGAAAATAGGTCATTGGTGAGGGTCATGCCTATGATGGACCTTTAAGGTCACCAATGTCACATATGGTGACGGTCTTTAAAAAAGCATTGTTGTAAGTATATATAGTGATGGTTCTTTAAGGTTTGTCACCAAAGCCATTTTCAATGACACTTTTGGTGAGGGTCGTTAAAAGCCCGTCACTAATTCTCTTTTTGGTGACACTTGGTGAGGGTCGTTAAAGGCCCATCACTAATTCTCTCTTTGGTGACACTTCTAGTGACGATCTTTTATTGATCGGCACTAATGATCTTTTGGGTTAATTTTGGTGATGATCAATAAATGCTTATCATCATTGATCATTACAACGATTTTTTGATGATGCTTCATGCCTGTGACGGACCTGTAAGGTCCATCACCAATGTCACACATGGTGGCGGTCTTTAAAAAATCATTGTTGTAAGTGTATATAGTGAGGGTCCTTTAAGGTTTGTCACCAAATTCATTTTCAATGACACTTTGGTGAGGGTTGTTAAAGGCCGGTCACTAGTTCTCTGTTAGGCCCATATACTACTAGTGTAGCCCCTTATTGTTATTAGTACAACCCACTTATTATATTTATGTACCCATGTAGTTCCCATATTGTTACTATTGTGCCCCATAAAAGCCCATTATTGTTATTATTGTGCCCTTATATTATTATTGTTATGTCGGCTCTGATTATGTTATGACCCCTTAGACTCCTATATATAGAAAGGATGTCTTTTCATTTGCATCATCAAATAATTGTTCATTATGTAATGCAAAGGAGGTTTCCCCCTCGAAGAGGCTGAATTATAAGGCGTTGATCTATCTTTTCTTGAGTTGGTTTCATAACATTTGGTATCAGAGCTTTGGATTCTAGGGTTTCGCTACTCCAAATAGGTCATCGCGTCATTTTCGCTATAAATTTTTTTTTGCGACGTTTCAGAAGTTGAAGAAAACCCCATTTGAGAAGACATCGCGCTAAATCGCAAGTCCGAATTTCTGAGCTTTTCGCGCTATATTTGCAGAGATATGATCTGAGGAAGTTGGTCTTTTTACAGACTCCTAAATTACATTCCAAACAGGTGACCTAGGGAAAATTGTCATAACTTTCTCTCTGAGAGTTGGATTGAAATTTTGTAAGAAGGTATAGAAAGAGGACGGACTATAGTTTCTTGTATATATTTTTTAGTGCCAAAGGTCAAAAACAGTGACACGTGGCACTTCATACAAGTTTTCTCTTCTGGAAAGGTCTATAATCAGGTCATCTTGGGAGATTGTGTATAACTCTTTCTTGGAGAATCCAATTTGGGAGATTGTGTATAAAGATCCAAAGGTATAGAGTTACAGTAGTTTCAAGATCGAGCTCCTAAAATCAATAAAAAGCAAGATGAGGAAGTTTGATGGCAAGGATGTTGTGTGTGGAGCATGATTGTTCAGAGGTCTTTGTTTCAGCCGGATGTATACCCCAGGAAGTTTTGTACACCCCTCCACGCGGGGGGGACTTGTCCCCCCCATATGGGTCTGGGGGGGCCGATCCCCCCCCGGCTGGGGGGTCTGGGGGCCAGCGGTCCCCCGGCGGGGGCTCGGGGG
>APFE031577784.1:0-10993 GCA_000404065.3 Pinus taeda
ATAACTCCATGCAAACACATCCTGAAATTCTTTAAACAAATCAATGTATTTGGGTTTTTGATCAGGAGGTAAGGCAGCTGATAGCTTTATGATTTTGGGGTTTTGAACTGACCCTATATTGTGTTCTTCAATGGTAGTGTTTAGGGGTTCAAATTTTGGTTTACTAGGGACATCATTTGAATCAAACATGTCTTCCAATGGAGCTAAACCTATGGGCAGGAGGTTGCTCTTCAGCTGTATTATTTCAGTTTCATCCACAGGCATCTATTCACACTCAATCTGTTGGATTTCCTGAATGTTATCTTGGTTGAAAATTGTGGGATTAAGCAATTGGTAGACTGTTCTAGGCGAGAGTACTTGACTGTGATTTAGAGGAAGTATTTGTGATTGACTTGCTGGCTCTGTGTCTATTTTCAGACCTGAAAATTCTTCCTGTAAATTCAGAAAGTTTTTAATTTGTGCATCACTGTCAAATACTTGCCAATCTTTTATGTTGTTTGGGACTGATGGTCTATGTCTCACCTCAGCTGTGAAACGGTGATTGGGGTCAAAAGGCAGCTTGCAAGTACTTTCAAACATGGCTAAGCTATGAGCATGTAGGTTCTGAGCCCTAGGAATTTTGGTGATCTGGAAGTCAGTAAGAGAGTTAAGCAATTGAGTGGCAGCAGCTCTGTAAGACCTAAGTCTGTTGTCTTTGGTAATAAACTTGCCTTTAACCTGCTGGATGACTAAATCTGAATCCCCCAAGACTGATATTCTATTAATTTGCAAGGATTGTGCTAACTTGAGGCCTAATAAAAGGGCCTCATATTCAGCCATGTTGTTAGTACATCTGAAGTTCAGTCTGTAAGCTCTTCCTTCTGCATGGCTACCCTCTTTATTATGCACCCACACCCCTGCCCCTGCCCCTAACTTGTTGACTGATCCATCAAATTCTAGGAACCATAAGATTTCCTTTTCTAGGGGGTTTTGAACGAGGTCTGCATGGGATGAATCGGTGATTTGTAGGATGGGCTGCTTGACTGGCTTGGTTTGCTTGACATCCTCCTTACTTGGTGGAATTGCTTTGTTTTCTGGGAAGGCCCTTTTTTCATTGTTTTGTTCAATTGTGGTTGCTTCACTGTCATTTGTTTTGTGGTCTGGATCTTTGGCATTGTTTGATTCAGTCTGTGTTTGGATATTAGCCTCTTCTAGTTCAGCAATTTGATTTGTTTCAACTATATGGGTCTTTTCCCTGGTGTTGCTGTTTGTATTGTCATTGTAGAGGATATATGAGTCTATGTCAGAGTGGACAGCATAAATGGGAGAATTTTGGGGCTTCTCTGTACTACTGACCATGTATTTCATTAGAGATTCTCTATACAGTCTTTTGGGTTGACCAAAGACTGTGATAGTAGCATAGGACATGTCTAGTTGGAGAGATCCTTGAAGCTTGGCTCCCCACGATCTTGACAATAGCATCCCGTATTTAGGTGGAATATCAGCAACAACCACATCCATTAGGATTGTCTTGTTTGGGTATTGGACTAGGGACACACATAGGTCTTTTATTAGGCCCAAACACTTGACCTGGCTGGAGTCAAATGAGTAGAGGTCTTTGTATGGTCTAGTGATATCCAAATTCAACCTTTCCATTACAGACTTAGGCATTAAGTTGTGTGAAGCACCTGAATCAAACATTGCGTTGTGTAAAATTTTGTCATGCACATGCAGGATGGCATAAAAGGGTAGGATTCCTGAGCTTGCTATTTTTCCATCAACCTCTGGTCCAAACAGCAATTCAGGAGTGTCATCCAATATATTGACGTTATCTACATTATCTTTGCCTTTGATCTGAGTGAGTTGCAAAGATCTTTGAATCTGCTGTTTATAGATCTCATTTTTTGCTAATTCTGCCAGAGGTATTGTTATTTTCAGTTTTCCAATTTCAGTTTCCAAATCAAAGGGTTTTTCTGTTTGTGTTTTGGTAGTAGGGGTGAACTTGCTTTCCTTATCTGCTGAGGTTTGTTCCTGATTTTGAGGTCTGTTCTTGTAGATTACCTCTTGAGGCTCTTTGCTTGATTTGGGCTTTTCAACTGATGGAGCAGGTGAATTCAGTGACTGTTCGGTGATATCTTCAACAATTACCTCATTTGAGGGAGAATCAGTTGTGCCTTTTGGTTCCAGAACTATGGCACTCTTGGGCTGTAATTTATCTTTTGTTTTCTCAGGTTGAGTTACATTTACAGTCCTACTTCTCAACTTGTACTGTTTGTGAACCTCATAGACAGCAGTGTCATAGCCTTGTTTGAAGTCAAATGATTCCCCTGAACTAGTCTGAAACTGTTTACTATCCTCCTCAACCTGATCTTCTTGACTTAAGAAGACTTGGTGCTTGTTGTCAAGACCCATTAGGTGGATGTGAGTGTCTTCTGCTTGTTCTTCAGGTGTGGATGCCTCCGCATAATTTTCTTGAAATGGTGGTCTTATTTCAGGGTCATTGTTGGCTTTGCTACCTCCAGGGTTTTGGTTCCTCCTAAAGTTTGGATTCCTACTAGGGTTATTTGATGGTGCTTCCCATGAGGATTTTCTTTCCACAGATTCTACCCTCTCACCTAACCTTTTCATACCAGAAATAATTGCATCTAATTTCTGATCCAAGGCAGAGGGTTCTTCCTTGAAAACAACCCTCTTTTCTGTTTTAGCCCTGTTCCTCTTGGCAATCAGATTTGCTTCAACTGTGACAGCAACTCTCTGAGCTTCTTCAAGGGTTTGGGGGGCTCTTTCTTTTAATTGGTAGGCCATATCTGGGTCAAATCCATCTGGAAATTTGTATAAGGCTAAATCTGGAGGAGGTCTTAAGTTTTGGGGTATAGCATTGTAAACATTGTTGAACCTGGCACAATATTCCAAAACAGTCTCTTGGGGACCTCTTCTAATCATGTCATACTCACCAAGTATGTGTAAAGGGTCCTTCTTTTTCTCCCATCTATTTGTGAAGGTTTGGTATAGTTCATCAGGGTTATTAATGCTGTTCGCAGGCAAGGATCTAAACCATGTTCTTACGTCCCCTGTCAAGCTTTGGACAAATATTCTCATCCTTATAGTTTCATCATCAATCTCATAATTTTCAAAATGATCTTGCATTCTTTTAGCATGTTGGATGGCAGAATAAGGTCCAGTGGAGTCAAAGTATGAGATTTTGGCCTGGTAGTCTTGAGGTAAGGCCACTGGGTTGGCAGGTAGTTGCAAAGGTGCATACCTGGCCATATTTGTTGGGTTCTGGAGGTTAACTTGGATAACTGGGACAGTGGGAACAACAGGTATCACAGGGGTGAAAGGTATAGAAGTTATAACAGTGTGGGGGAAGAGGACTTGTGTGGGAGAAGAAGGAATGTTAGGGGAGCTTTGGGATGTTGATGGTGAAATAGGGGAATTAGGGTTGGATCGGAACAGGACCTTAACTGGCGTGGGGATTGAGTTAGGAAGCTCTGTTTGTTGACTGATGTCAGTAAGCTGATCTTGTAGTTGCTGGTTCCTAATCAATCTGGGGATGGTGTTGGGATTTTCGAAGATAGTGGGAGGGTTGGGATCGGGGTTATTCCTTGTGTACCTGAAGTTCTTCTTGGGACCCAGTTTCTAACTTAGTCCTATAAGTTTTATGAAGGTTTTGCCCGACAAGGACTGGTCAGGAGCTCTAGAAACCCTGTATATCTGTATAAGTTGAAAAGAGGTCTGAGTCAGCTCTACCTTAGGCTGCAAGTGTTTGTATAGGAGCAGTTTAGAGACGTCTTAACTGATATTCAGACCTTAGGCTTTAGATACCGAAGCTCCCCAGCGGAGTCGCCATTTATGTTAACACCCAGGTTGTTCTCTTTGACTCCTAAGAGAATACGGCCGGGGTAACCACTAACCAATCTTTGGGCTGCTGCTTCTAGCCCAGCTGCAGTCAGAGAGGGCTCTCTCTATCAGGTTTGTCACTGCTTTCAGTGAGGGTTTTAGGCTAGTTGTGTGATGAGTTTTTGGTTGTTTTTTGTGTATTTGGTTGGGAGGATGCTTCTGATTTCTTTAAAGTACATCAGCAGGGAAGATTAATCCATTGGGCAATGGGGTCTAGGATTGTTTTCTCTTGAAACCTTGATTTTGGTGAGGAGGAAAGCTACAAGGCCTGTGTGCATTTCATGGAACAACCTGTGAATATTGAGGATGAGGTGAATACAACTAGTAATGAGCAATTAAGATTTCGTTACTTAGGCTGTATATTCGTGAAAGAGGCATGTCATCTAAGAGCAATCACTTGAATTCTTAAAACAACAATGCACAGTAAGGATATGGCTTAAAGGTAGCATTTAAAAATTACGCTTTAAACACTTTAACAGAAGAAAACATATGAAACAGTTCAGATTGAGCTCAGGGTAGTCAATGACTAAATCCTGAGGCTATCCTTTTTCTTTACTGTCTAGAGTTTCAAACATACAGGAAACAGGGGAAACAAGAAACAGGAAACAGGGGAAACAAGAAACATGTGAAACATATGGAATAACAGGAAACATATGTAAAATAAGGAGCCATGAGAAAAACTTATTGAGCCATGTAATGAACAAGAATCCTGCAACTTTGAGCCACACACCATCAAGAGACCAATAGACCACACATCATTGAAGAAATCCCACTGCCTTTGTAGTAAACTGTCTGAAAAGTTTACAATATCAGAGTAACAGGGAATATCTCAGAAGAGAAAATTCTTACATCCGGAGTCCAACCCCCCTAAACAAACGCGAGGGGCAATATATAGAAGTTCGTATCCAAAAAAATATCTCAGGAATGAGGTCATCTGAGAGGAGAAATATCTATTACACTTGTATAGATAAAGCAGATGGGAAGTTATTACAAGTATAAATGATAATAAAAGCCTTTAAATGCTGTCAGAATAGCTTTTTGCTCTTTGAGTACCGCGAACTTTAACTGCGCTGTTCTTCATAAATGAAGCATTGAAGTGTTTTACAGCTTCTGATTTTCTGTATCTTTCTTGACTCTGCCACCTGTACCTGCTGATGTTGTTGCTGATGCTGGGTACCTGTGCTGAGTTGGCTCAGCGTCTCTATGCTCGCTGTCGTGGCTTTGTCCACTTGTAAGTGCACTATTGACTGTATTGCTGCAAAAAGTGTTTTCTCTTTCACCCCTGATTCAAAAGTAGCTTTACCAAGTCCTGCCAATTATCTGGGTGAGGAAGCTGCTGCTTCAAAATTGACCCTACGGTCTCATCAGCTTCAGTATACTTATAAAAATCGGGAGGTTTATCAAATAAATGTGCTACCTCGTTTTTAATAAAAAACAAATTATCTAATTTATTGAATAGAGCTTGTCCTGTTAATGGGCCTGCTGTAGATGACCCAGAAGCCTCAGCAATCTGCATGGCTAAAAAGGTGCTTAGTCTTTTGATGTACTTCTCATAAGAGAGAAGCTTTCCTGATTCTTCTAAACTGGGGAGCCCTTTGTCCTGTAGTGCTGTGAACCTATTCTGGAACTTAGTTATATCTGCTTGCATATCATGTACCCTTCTGTCCAGTGTTTGAATGAGGCTCTTCATCGTTGTAGTCCTCTTAATTATGGAAATAGTTTCAGTTCTGTTAGCAATTCCCATCTGGATCAGCTGAGAACTATTCCTATAATTCAGGACTTCTATCATCTTTGGGGCAAGGTCTGCCATATTGCCTAGGTCGTTTCTTGCCCTGTATAGTTCTTTCTTTGCCTTGCCAATGAGTCCTATCTGCTCATATATGGCAACAATGTACTCCCACTGGTTAGTGACTGCTTGTCCAATGGCAGTCCATATCACCTGCTTGATTTCTACTGTTACTTTGTCAAAACTGAGCTGCTTTTCTAGCTCTGCAATAGTCTTTTTCAGGGCTTTTACTTCCCTTTCTCTTTCAGCCACATTCTGCTTAGATTTATCATATTTTTCCTCTAGCTTTGCTAGGCTTTCCTTGGCCTTGTTTAGCTCTGTCATTTGAGCTTCCAGCACTTGAATTTCCTGCCTTAACTTATGCATATCTAGGCTCTCGGCCTACTCCTTAGCTGCTTCTGTGATGGATGGCTCTGATGTTGTAGCTGCATCTATTCCTGCTGGAGTTGTTTTTGCTGCCTGCTGTGGAGGGATATCCTCTTTGGGGGTTTCTTCTAGGTTTGTTTTCTCTGTGGATGGCTAAGAAGATTGTCCCTGTTCTCCCCTCTGTGTAGCTGCTTCTAAGGTATCCTCAGTATCTTGCAGCCTTTGTTGGGTCTCCACCAGTTCTTTGTACAAAGTCATCAGTAGGTTAGTGATGTCCTTGTCTCTTCTTTGCTAAGCAACTTCATCTGTCTGTGGATGAATTGTGGGTGGGATTTTCATCTTCTTTTTGATGGCAGCTACATCTGCATCCCTCAGTTTAAGGACCTCCTGGATGGCTTTGACATCATTGGGATCATGCCCAAATTCTATGATAATGTCTTCCAGGGCCTTGATTCTGTTGTCCTTGGCTTGAGAGGATGCCCTTTCCAACTCAAGCTGTGATGCCGTGTTGTTTAAGCTGTTCTGCAGCCTATAGTTCACCATGGTCTTATCTGCCAAGGTGGCATAGACCATCTCACCCGTTTGTTTATGAAGCTCAATCTGGTCCATCGGGTGGATGTCCTTTGCAAGGACCTCTAGGTTTGTCCTTATATAGTCTGCAGTTGATTGAGGTCGCTGCTCTGTGGGAGTAAAGTGACTCAAAGTCAATTTAGCTTCTTGTACATCATATGCAGACATAAGCCTCTGCTGATTTGAAGGAGCCATGTTTAAAAGATAATTGTATAGCTTTATTTTCAGTGGCTCACTCCTCCTCTTAGCATCTCTGAAGAAGTCTTTGATGCCTTCAGCTCTACTTTTGCCTTGACCTGAGGAGCTGACCTCCCCAAGTGCTGTCCTGTCTTGCTCTTGTTGTAGTGAGCTGGCAGAGGCCTCAAAGCTTTGCATTTCCTCTTCTCCAAATGGATTTAGACTTTGCCTCTTCTTTGGTCCTTCTGTAAGAGGTGTCTCCCTATCCCTTTTCCTATTGATATCCTCCCTTAGAGGGGTTCGGAGGATTGAAGGGTCGACCCTAGAATCTTGTCTAGGAGGCGCCATGCTAGTTGTTTTTTCTTGGGTGGCTGCCTGGCCTTCTCCTTTTTGCTGTTCCTGATCCTGTTGATTAGTTTCTTGCTGATTTTGTGATTGTTGCTCCTGCTGGCCCTGTTGGCCTTCTTGCTGTTGTTCCTGCTGATCCTCTGTTTCTTCCACCATTTTGCCCTTTCCTTTGTCCAGTCCCTGTTTTGAAGTTTGTACTGCCCCTTCCTGTGTTGCAGATGAGGAACCCGGAGCTGTTGTATGAGGACTGGGTAGGTTAGGTACCTGAGAAGGATACTCCAAGTCAGCCATTTTCAATAAATATCTCCTAGCCCTGTCATTTAGTTCTTCTTGGGTTAGGGGCTCTATCAAGGTGTTTTTCTGCCACTTTGGCTGGTTTGGATGTCTTGTTATGAGGATCATGTTATGATGCTCATAACTGGAGAGTTTGTATCTCAATCTCCTCTTGGATATGAAACCATTAGGGTCATATGGTTTCCATAGGAAGCTCTGTGTTAAGCCAAGGCCACCCAACATTTTCTCTGCTTCCTTCCATCCCTCTCTTCTGTTCAACACAATATGCCCAAGCTGGTTTTTTACTTTAAGTTGGGCCTTCTTGCCCCTTCCTGAGAAATGGACTAGATCAACATAAGCAAACTGTCTAAAATACTCCAGGGAAAAGAGCCTCATAGGCACAAACCTGGGTAATCTGAATGGTCTTAGCTCACACCCATATATCCTGATTACTGTGTGATGCTGGTAAAAATACCAGTCCCCTATGCTGTAAGCAGAGGATAGTTGCAGTATCCTCTTCATTTCGTCTGTGAGCCTTGGAGGAGGTTCTGTCAAAAATAGGGACATGGCTGGATGGATGAAGTCATCTATGAATTCACAGTAGGTGTAAGGTGAGCCTCTATGAAAGATGGAGCTCCAATATACTACTGATCTTGGATTACCTGCTGCATCAGTCCTTTTGATTTCAAAGGAGAATTTTTCATGTTGGTGATATAGGATGAGATGATAGATATATGAGGAGTATCTGAACAGCCTCTCTCTAGGCAGGTGTAGGAATTGCTCATGGATTTTGTCTGAGATATACTTGGCATAGTTGTAGCAGATAGGAGTCCTCCCAGGGGCAAACTTTAACATCATAACCAGCACCGTTTCCTCTATATATTCTGTTGATTTGTATCCTAGAACTGAGCTCACCATGTGGGCCAGGTCTAGCCCAAGTTGATTAAGGTACCCATCAAAGATAGGAGGATGTAACACTGTATCTGTTTTGCTCACAAATAGTTGGTTGAACCTCAGGATCTCTGCCTCTGTTAGTGTCTTGTTCCCTTGGTTGATTAAATCCAGCAAGGATAGGGGAACCATTGTCTTGTTGGACTCGAACTGCACCATGTCTCTGATAGCTTGAGGAGTAGTATAGAACACAACCTCACCTTTGTAATCGACTACAGCCCTATGTGATGGCTCATATTGACTGGCACAAAGATAAATTAGGTCAGGGAACTGCCTGACCAGAGGCATTTTGAAAATTGGCAGGGCAGACTCCCAAATGCCCAAGATGTCTGTTCCTTCTCTGTGTTTGGCCCTGAATTCATTTAATAATTGAAGATGAGGGGTGAGTCCTGCTCTGGAGTCTTCTGAGATCTGATAATCCAGATCTGCCAGCTCCTGCCAGTCCTGCTCTCTCTGAGGAGCGTTTAGAGGAGTGACATTGAGTATTTCAGGGGTCTCCATGTTTTATATATATTGCTGCTCTACAACAGTGAAATTCTGATGGGGACCGAGTTTGACAGGGTTGGTGAGCTGTCGGAATGGCAATGTTGGGCCTTTTGGAAGGGTTTTGAGTAGAGGGAGGGCCTCCTTTATCAGTTTCAGGAGTTTATACAGGAGACCACGATTGCGCGACTCAGGGTAGGTTTCTCAACAGAAAACGCAATTCTCAGAGGTTTCCACTGTTAAATTTTGGTTCTGAATGGTTAATTGAGCAGAGTGTAATTGGTTTGCTGGTGGAAATTTCAAATTCAACGGTTTTTTAATGGCGATTTTTTCAGCAAATTTATGAAAAACCAGTTCACAGGAGGACGAGGTCGAAATACCTGGTAACAGAGGTCTGTACTGAAGAATGCAGCTGGTTCAGCGCGTCGGGTGCGTCGAGAAAGATTGCAGGTTAGCTGGTGGCTTGGCGTCATAAATTTGCATGCAGCGGGCTTTACAGTATTTTTCAGAAAATTACGAAAAAATGGAAAAATTCGCAAAAATATGGCTTTTAGCCCCTTTTGGCGCGCTTCGTGGATGACGTCAGCATGACGTCATCAAGGGGCCCGGGTTGGATGACGTCATCATGACGTCATCGGGTGACGTGGCGGTCAGTGGTAGGTCCACGGGGGCGATGAGGTGGCGGACAGATGTCGCGATATGAGAGGTGAGGCGAGCAGATGTGGCAGTGACGTGCACGGCAGCGGGGCGCTTATGTGGACGGGACAGGTGTTGCCATATCGGAAGGGGTCCTGTACGTTGAACGGATTGTCAGGCGACGCTACGATGCAATCAAATGATGACGCGTGCCCCTGTGCTGATGCTGGCCTGACGTAAGCGTCTGACAGATATCGGAAGGTATCTGTCAGACACGTAAGGCCTTCCGATATTCGTAATAGCCGTAGATCTAGAGGCGGGCGATCGGACGGTCGTCGAGCGCCTGACTTGCGCGGACGGTAGCAGCGGCTTTACTTAACGTGCGGACGTCGGGATGGCCCGAAATCAACCTCAGCCGTGGATCTGGATCGGGCGCGATCGGACGGCAGTCAGATGGTCAACCTGCACGGAGAATATGTACGCGCAGGCGGGCAATAAACAAATATTTTTCTCTGCAGACGTGGACGGCGGGGCCCTCCGGGCGATAAATACTCCTTTGGTGGATTTTCAATGGTTTTTCTCGTTAAAGTATTGCCGCCCGCTAACATTAAAATAAAAGCTTTTCAAAGGTTTTTATAAAGTTTCGGGTGCTAATATTTCCTAAGGCGGAAACTTTGGACAAAAGGGGTTTTAGACAGGTTTATGAAAATAGGAAAATATGAATGACCCCTGACCTTAGAAAAAGGCGGGGAGGGTGTTTTTGTAAGGTTTTCCGCCCCTTGGGGTAATTTTATGGGTTTTTCAATGTTTTTTCGAGTTTTTCAAGGTTTTTTCAAGGCACAATGGCACTTTGGGTAGGGAAACTAGCCTGAGGTGGAGCAGAAGGTAAGTCATGGGTTCTTGACTTTGACCAGGTGTCAATTCAAGCCCCAGGGGTAGAATACTATGGCTATAGTGCCAGGGAGGGGATATTTATGCATTGTGGGGTTTATACACCATGGTGTTTATGATAATGATAGGGATAGAGGGGTATAGGGAGCTAGAATAGTAGAATTAGCTGTTAGCATGGAGAAACACATGAATAGGAGCTTAGATCAACTAAGTTTCCTTTTGAAAAAACAAATTGAAATAAGGAGTAGATCAAAATGAAAAGATTTTTGCACAAGAAATGTGGCTTCTTAAAGCCATAAGAATTCTTCGAATATGTAAATCTCAGTGCTTTGTGTATCTTGGGAAAGGGTGTTAGTTATGAGTAATATACATATGAAAACAGGGGAATTAGTCATGCACCAGTGTGTTGCCTTTTTTGCAGATGTTTCAGCAACTTGATCTTGAAAGAGGCAACTTTTCTGCAACCCCAGCTACCTACCCAACTAGATTTCCTAGCATTTTTTGTTCCTTCTTGTAGGGTGCACTTGAACTTGCAAACCCTCTGAATGCCTTTTCTTTTCATTGGCTTTTTTGCTTGCATCTCCTATCTAATACAACTCTTATTTCTTCCAAGGCCCCAGATTAAACAGTTGG